>BQNB010000829.1:138056-155194 GCA_026074375.1 Tanacetum coccineum
GCAGGCTTAGACGATGTCACTTCACCCTTGATGTTATCCGTTAACCCTCGGATATAAGCATCAACCTTCACTCTTTCTGGTTCAACCATTCTTGGACACATCAATGCAAGCTCATTGAACCTTTGAGTATAAGCAACAATGTCATACTCCTTAACCTTCAAGTCCCACAACTCATTGTCTAGACGTTGGATTTCCATTATCTTAAAAAACTCCCTTCCAATGTAGCAGCAGCAAACCTTACCTTCTTACCCTCTGCACATTTACTGATTCCAAAAACACTCTTAGTTTTCTCAAACCATCTTCGTAATTTAATAGCCACTTTGATCCCACGAAAAACAGTAGGATTGCACTTCGTAAATCCAGCAAAAGTGCACTCACGAACAGCAGGTGCATTGTTTTGACCTCTCACTGGCCCAGATCCACTAGCATCGTTTCTGACCTTCGCTTGCCTTTCCCGCTCAACAGCAATAGCGGCATCAACACTTTCCTTAATCATTCTTCTCATAGCAGCTTGAGTCATAGGTGCAGGCTTTGGAGGCATGATTCTGTTACATCACATAAAAAACAATCTGATAAGCATTCATAACATGATATATTCATAGCATGGTACATTGACAAATCAATCACAACAACAGTCCAGCACATCAAGTAGTAATCAAAAGATAGTCATTCATTTTTCATCACAAAAGAGTTAATACATAGTTGCATTGTTTCATAAAATGATATAAATCGTTACAACCAATAGTATTAGTTCTACTAACTGAGGATTCAGTTTAGTGATTACACAACAAAAGAAACTACAAATGAAACTACTTTATACTTAGATGATTTTCTCTTCACCACTCTTTCGGCGGATGAAACTCGTCACATATTCGATCGGAACAATCATGTGCTTCATTCGGTATTTATTCAAACACAAATCCCTTACGAATCATCTCTTGATAGAACTCCATGAGCTCGAAACTCTAGTCCTTTTTAAGGGAAGATCTCTTCAAACTCGTTCATTCTGGCATAAGATAGGAATGTGTGCCTCAATTCGCTTCTTAAGTTCCTTCTTCATATTTTCTTTACACTTAAGCTTTTCTCTTTAAACATTACCGAGCTTCTTAACAACCTTTCCATTGCAGCCGTTACTTTATCCCATAGAACGACTTCATTACCCAACTCCAAAATTAACTTGCCATAAAACTTTTCCTTTGCCTCACTTTTCTTCTCGGTCCATGAATACGTCCATCTCGGACTCACACATTCGTCTTGAAAATTAACCATTCGACCAAAAAGAGAGTCAATGTCCCGTCTCATGAAGCCATGTAGTAATCTATCACCATCCTCTCGAGGAATAGCGGCAGTAGACGATTCACCTACCTCATAGACACTAACAGGAACAGTCTCATCCTCATACTCAATCGGATTCTCAACCTAAATCTATATTTTCAAGGTTCAAGACTCAGAAGAGTCGGCGGTGGATTAAGGGAATCTCGTACTCATTAAGGAATTGTCAACTCAGGCTCATTTTCATCTTCCTCAATGTCAACTTCCATTTCATCTTCTTCTTCTTGAGGAATTCTTATTTCTTCATCCTCCAATTCTTTTCTTCCGGGTCTCTGTCTTCATCTTCTAAGACAGGCTCGGAACAACAGGAAACATCGTTGTGTTGGGATTCCGGCTTCTTAACAAGGGCACTCAATCTTCATAATTCACGTTTTCCATGTTAATCTAGAAAAATATCATATAATACTCTTACTTAATGCGTTATCACTTCATTATTATCGTTTGGATCAACTATTATCAAAATAACGGTTCACATCAAAGCGCAACAAACAAAATTTACAATTCGCGACTCTTTTTCAATCTGAATATATCTCGATTACATTTCAAACATATATAATGATAGTTATCATATAATCACATGACATTCTATGCATACAACACATGCATAAACGTACCAATACATAACGCTATATGAATCCAAAATATAAGGGAATATTTGTGTTATTTAACTTGGAATGTCGGAATTTGCTGGTTAAATTATTTAACCAATTTATACTTACCATTACGTACATATATTATAACTTTCCCGTAACAACTTATAAATGAACTTAATGTAACCAAATGGCACTAAGGTCTGCGCGTGCGTTTGTAGAAGCGTTTTAGTTTAGGTTTTCTAAAGAGGAACTCGAACTTTTCTTTATACCCTTAGACTTTGATATTACTTTGACATCTAAAATAATAACAATCAGAGTTTTGAAACAACCTAGGCTACAGTTCTCTGAAGCTCTGATCCAATTGTAACACCCGCCTGATGCCGGCATCGGATTTGCGCCACGGAATATTTGCAATTTGGTGTTACTATATAGCATTCCTTTACCACTAATATAGAAAACGACCTAAATATGATAGTTTAACCCTCATGTGTTTCATAATTTTTCAGTGTTAAATGTGTTAGGTCCCCACAGAATCGTAACCACAACCATACAGTATTTGAAAGATAATTGTTCAAATAAAAGACATTGTTTTAAACATAACACAAGACATTGTTTTTGAAAACGAAAAACACACAAAGTATTCCCCCTTTTTCCTTAAATTAATCACCATACACGCACGACACTCTCAGTTGCCATCGTTTCCTTCCAAGCCTGTGAGATTACCTGGATAAAACATGTTTTAAAATGTCAACAACAAAGTTGAGTGAAATTCATAGGATTTAAGTAATCAGTAAGTAAAGATCTTTGAAAATAAATTAGTCCCTCGGACTCAACTCAATCGCCACACAACACCCTAGCCACAAGTATGCCCAACTTATTATTCTTTAAGCATTAAGCTCATGACACCGAATGTTAACATTAGATATGGCATTTCATATGGTTTAAAGTGCCCACACTAGGTATTATTGTCATATTCCTTCTATATTTCTATAACAAAAATGGTCCATTTGACAGGGTGTCACCAAGTGATTCAAACCCCGGACAGGGCTGTCAAACCCAATAGATCTATTTAATGCATTAGCGTTCACCCATTATAGGCGATTGACGGTTCATGAATTAAGGGACTTTGACAATAGCAACTTATGCGGAAACAATCTCATATCGGGTCTAGCATACCATAAATCATATGTGTTCGATTTTATAAAACAAACCCGTCCTATCCACCTCGCGGTTTAAAAACATTGAAAATAGTTTAAAAGCGAGGTATGAAACTCACCTTTAAGCAAAAGATCCAAATCAAATCAATCAACAAGACAATAAGCTTCCCGTTCAACCGCGATCTTATATATACATTTATGGCGGTATGTTTGACTAATTTGTATTATTAAATATATAATGTATATATTGCTTTACTGTTACGTATATCTCGCTAATTCTTATGCTAAAATCTCATAAAGTGCGACGCAAAATATTTCGCTTGACATATTCATCAATTAATTACAACATTTCTTACCAAGTGTAGGTCCTTGGTTTAGGATCTGACTAGCCTTTGTAAGACAATAGATAACTTGGATAAATCAATCAAATATTATGAGAGGACCACTGACAAAAAATAATATCATTATCAAGTGTTAATGCGGAATCTTAACACAATAGTAAAGATAGAAACGATAAATACTATATTTCTATATAAAGCCTATGTTTATTTGATATTTCTCAAAATGTACTATTAAACATTGTGCCTTAGGGTTCCCTTATACACAAGGAAAACCCTAATGGGCTTTGACAACCGTTCAAAAGGATAATACATTTCCTTTCTAAGATATCTCCTAAGATATCTCTAAGATAACTATTACTATCTCTGTTTACTAAACAGACTTAACTATAGAAACAGATCTAACTATGACAGTACTACTCTATACTGAGTTACTTACCAGTACTAACTTAGTACTGCCAGTCTTAAACTTAGTACTGCCCAGTAGTTATTAACTTAATACTCTCTCAAAACTAACTCCCCCCCCCCTAACTAATACTACCAGACTTAACTGTTATACTACCAGTATTAAGTCTTTTACAATATATTTCCCAGCAATCCTCCCCTAACTTGATCTTCATTTGTGAACTTCAAGTTTCTTCAAGTGTCTTCCATTTAAGCTTCCTAAGGATGTTGTAAATAAAACTCTTCAAATCATTCTTGAGCTGCAATCCTTCAAACCATCTCTTTTTTATCTTTGCAGCAACTATTCTTCAAAGCTTTTCAGCAACACTTTATATCAACAACATTGACTATATGTACATCAAATCATATAGTTTCAGACTATTCTCATCACTTTTAGGTGTGTTAACTCTTGTGAGAGGTGAATCATTGAAACTTTAAATGGATTTGATGTCTCTTTACTAGTTAGCCATTAACTCTAGAGTAGCCAGTCCTTTGGCCACCAGAAAGGTGCATGTCCATGGTCGACTAAAAAACCATTTTCAATCTCTAGGACATGAAACAGTGGTGAGTTGATTACCAATATGGTTTTTGGACAAACCACTTTATAGCCATGAACGGATTTGATATGCCTTTACCTGTAGCCATTTGCTCAGGGCTAGTCAATCCTTTGGCACCTAGAAAAGGTAAATTCCATGGTAGATTGATTACCATATCAACTCTTTATACATGAAACTTGGTGAGTTGATGTACAATCCACTTTTTGGTAAAATGTCAACCATCTAATATGGAATTGCAATTTGTCTTTACCATAAGCCATAATCTCATGGACTAGTTATGGTTTTTTTCCACAGCTTTACCCCAATCCATAACTTGTGGGCTAGCCAACTCTTCACTAACATAGATATGGTGAGTTGAAAACCATACAACTTATTGGCAGGTTGTCAACCATAAAACGGATTTGAGAAGTCTTTACCAAGAGCTGTTTGCTCCTGTATAGCCAGTCCTTATGTCTGTGAGACATGGTGGACTGATAACCATTTGTTGTGTTAGGGCATAGCACCTCCACCAAGTGTTGTTCTCCTCATCTCCATTCTAGATTGCTAACTCATCAATCTCCATTATTTTCTAATACCAGCTTGCTTCTCCATCATTTTCAAAAGTTTATAACAATCCTCATCTGGTTTTCCTCCTTGAAGTTTCTTGTCCAACATAGCTTTGCACACTTCAGCAGACAAAGGATACTTTCTCTCTATTAGCATATAAACATCTACAGACTCCAAGTTCAAACAATGTACTCTGCAAGCATCATAGTATCTCCAACAAATTATCCTTTGTTGACCTGGCAAACTCCAAATTGAATCTGTACTAAGGGGTTCTTCAAACATGTTCTTCAAACATGTTCTTCAAGTATTCCCAAAGTACCTTTTCAAATTCATCCTCTGGCTCATTCATACCATGTTTCCTCATGACAATCCTGTATAGCTCTGTAAGATCATCTCTTGATATGTCAGTCAGCATTGCTCCAAAGCTTATGTATACCATATCAGTTCCATTCTCCCTTACAATCTGGTATACACCTTTCCTTCCTTGCTTAATGATCTTGTAATTTGCTATACTGGGTGATTTTGTAGCTACAAGAACAGGATTAATGGGAATTTTAGTACCTGAAGTAGAATCATCTTTTTCATTAGCTTCATCTGAATCTTCAGATTCATCCTTATCATGGTGTGTATGGAATCCTTTCCTTGCTATCTGTTTTCTCCTCTTTCCAGTCTTCTTGGTTGGCTCATCATCTTTGTCTTCTTCAACCTTCTCCTCTGTTGGTTGAGTACCTTCATCATCAAACTTTAGCTTCTTTGCAGTTTTAGTTTGAAGCTCTTCACCAAATCTCTTTAAACTTTCCTTTGTTGCTTCAAAGTTCATAGGGACATAGGTATCCAATTGCTTAACCAATTTTTCAAATTCTGCTTTCACTTCTTCAAAATTCAACTTCTTCAATTGAGTCAACTTCCATGTCCCTTGATTCTTTAGAAAGTTTGACATATAGTTCCTCTTCTTTGATTTACCAACTCTACCATCCTTTTTGCATAATCTTCAACAGTAAGATCCTTTCCAAGCACACTCTCCTTCAATTCTGAATTTACTTCAAGATTTGCTCTAATAGTATCCCAATCTTCTTCAGTATAAGATTGAGCTTCAAACTGAACTTGAGCCTTCCTTTTATTTTGTTCCTCTGTTAATTCTTTCTCTTCAGCCATCCTTTGAGCTATAAGTGAATCCAAATGAACTTGTTTGGCCACTTCTTCCTTTTCCAAAGCTTTTTCTAAAGCATCTAATCTGATAGCTTCAGCAAGTCCTGCTTCTTCTTGAAGAATTTGTTCTTTTGTCTTTCTAGAAGCTTGAGTCTCTTCTTCTTCTGTCATAGGAGCCTTTCCTTCTCTTCTACCTCTGTCTGGAGAAGGTACTGAGACTCTTATGCTATCAGTAGTAACTGGATCAATGCCAGTATTAACATCCAAACTGCCAGCATTAATCTCTTCAATACCAGAACTAACTTTAATGCCACCAGTATTAACTTCTTCAAAGGCAGACTTAACTTCTTCAAAGTCCAAACCAGTACCAGCAAATTCTTTTGAACTCTTCCTTCTCTTGTATCTCTTTCCTTTATCAACTGACTTGATCTTTTTAACTTTTGTTAAGATTGCAGCAGCTTCTAGAGTTGTAGGGCTTATGTCTTCAACTTGTTCCTCCCCTGAAGCATTGATAGTCTTTGAGGGAGTAATAAGCTCTTGTAGAGTTATAGGGCTTATGTCTTCAACTTGTTCCTCCCCTGAAGCATTGACAGTCTTTGAGGGAGTAATAAGCTCTTGTACCAAAGAAACCAGAGGATCTAAATCATGAGTCTTCCTCCCCTGAGCCTCTGTTTCTTCCTCCTCAGAATCAGACAAAAGAACCCTCTTGGTCTTTCTCTTCAAAGCAACCTCCAAAGACTTTACTCTTTCCACCAAAGTGAGGATAGCTTTCCCAAAGGTCTGTTTGGTTTCCTTGAGCTGCTTCTCCAAGTCATCAATCCTTGCCATTAACTGGGAAGTAGTAGCTTCTTGTCTAGGTGTAGGTGGTTGTTGGTCAGTTGATGGTTGTTCAAAGGTATGCTCCATTGGTTCATGTGCAGGTGAAGGTGAAGGTGAAGGGGATGCAGTGGTAGTTTCTGCAATAGGTGTAGGTGGTGCAGGTTGAGATAGAGGTGGAATAGTTGTGGCTTCAGATGGTATAGGTTGAGTTATAGATGGTGTAGGTGGTACCACACTAGATGATGGTTGAGGTTGAGTGACAGGCGGAGCTTCTTGTCCTGCACTTGGATCAACAACAGACAACATAGCAGGCAACAAAGGTTTTGGTACCCCTCTAAAACCCCATTTTCATGTTTCCAAAAATCTTTTTGGTCAAGGTCACAGCTAGATAAGGGTGTTTGTTTTCAGTTTGTATATCCAAAATCATTTGTAGAAAACGAGGATACATTAAAAACTTAGTTTTGCTTTTCAAGTTTGCCACCATGCCATCAAAAATTAGTTTTGAAAAATTATAAACTCTGCCAGTGGAAAGACAAATCAAGGCAGTATCAATATTGCTACCAAATTGATCCCATCCACCACTTTTAGAGCTTATACAATGTAAAATATGGTGGACTAAGAATCTCAATTAGGGTGTGAAAAAGCTTTTCCAAAAGGTAAAAGATCCATTAGTAGGATACCCCATATGCCCCATCCCCTAAAAAATCTCATTGTTTGGCAACATGGTAATCCCTGAAGCATCTGCTAATTGAAGCTTATTTCTAATAGATGCCTCAGTAATTATATACACAATAGTATCAATAGTTGCGTGTAATTCTAGAGTCCCGTCAGCAAGAGTTTTGGCAGTAGCAGTCTGCCAAAACTGTTTGACTAGGGAATCATAGATAGTAGGATTAGTAGTTAAAGCATACCTGAGGTTGGAACCTCTTAGAAAATCCAATATCTCTGTAAACCCTGCACTTTCGTCAGGCTTGGGCAAAAACCCCACTTGATTATGTTTGTCACAGTATTTTAATTGAGCCATGATTTGAAAGTAGTAATAAAATGTAGTGATGTGAACTGAAAATTTACTAGGTTTAGTTACGAGTGAGGTTGTAGATGTTGGTAATAAGAAAATTGAATATATTCTTTGTAAAGATAAAAAAAATTACTTTGCGAAGAGGAGATAGCAATAAAAAGATAAGTATGAAAGAGAAATCAAACTTTATCTATATATAGCTTCTCTGTTAACGACAATAGCGCCGTAAAAATCTGTAACGGTAACATTTAAACAGTGTTTAAACAGAGAAAGTCAATTTTCCCGCAACCAACGCTAACAATAACCTACCATAAGTAAAAGTCAATTTAGAAGTATCTGATTTTCATCAGGCATCTTAAAGTCAGAAGACACAACAAGATATTCAGTTTCAGTAAAAAGAACCTTGTGCTGCTTATCACATATTTGTGATATTGAGAAAAGGTTAAAATGCCCTAATTCTTTTACAAAAGACACACTATCAAAATCTAAATTACCAACTCTTATTTTTCCTTTACCAGATATGTAGCCTTTGCTACCTCCAAAGGTAACAGATCCCCCATTGAATTCTTCAAAATCCTCCAGTTGATCCTTGTTACCTGTCATGTGCCCTGAGCATCCACTATCAAATAATAACCTCTTCTCTACCAAGTTCTTCATTGATGATCCTGCACATGAAAAGAATTATTTAGTTTTCTCTTAGTGGGACTCAGAGGCCTTTACAGGCTTGGGTTTGCCTTGTGGACCTTTAGCATTCACAGTTCTAATAAAAGTTGGTCCACTGTCACAATTGGAGTTTGGTTTAGAGTTCCTCCAATTATAACCTGCTGAGGTCTTAACAGCAGATCCCCAATTTCCCTTTACAGCATGAAAATGAGACATTTGTGTTGTAGTTTTTGCAAAGGGTCTTCTTACAGATGAATATGATTTGGAAAAATGCCCTCTTTGATTAAATTGATTCACCTGTGGTCTTTTAGGACTAAAGCCAGTTTATAGGTCTTTAAACAGAACTTGAGCTGTCTAGATCTAACAGTATTAACATTAGAACTACCAGTATTAACTCTAGGCCTAACAGGATTAACATTTGTCCTTCTAGTATTAATATTGGGCCTAACAGAATTAATGTTTGTCCTACCAGTATTAATATTAGGCCTAACAGAATTAATGTTTGGCCTACCAGCATTAAGTTGTACTTTGTACTGATCTAGGAACAAGTTTATTAGCATGATTAACCCTGTTTGCATTGGTCCATACTGGTTTTGCCACCCCATTACCAGTATTAAAAACCCTTTGTTTCTTAACCTCAGCCTCTCTTGCCATTTTCTTTTCATAATAGTCACAATCTTTAATCAAATGACTTAGACTACCACAAACAAAACATTTCTTCTTTGTGAAAGAGTAACCTTCCCCTAGTTCTCTTTCCATCATAGCATTCCAATTCTTCCTATTAACTTTAGGTGTTGCTTGATCTTTGATTGGTTGTCTAGGAGTTTTTATGTGTGAAACACAACTAGGTTCAACTTCTTTTGATTTTGGATCAGACACACCTTTTTCATTTGTTGTTTTAGGTGTAAACATATACACTTCTGGAGGAACACTTGAAATCTCAGATTCAGGATCAACAGAATGTTCAGAGGAAGTTCCAATAGATCATGCACTGTCATTAGATTGACAGGTAGAATATTCACTGGATCTATCATCTGATACATTGGGTTCAGGCTCTTGAGGTCCCTTTTTACCATAAACATATAAAGACTCATCAATTTCTTCTTGTGGTGTAGGAGTATAATCTCCACTTAAGGGATGTGGAACACCTTTAAAATCATTAGTCTTTGTAAATCTACTGTACAAAGGTTTTCCAACTGAATCCTCTTTTGAACAATTAAACACAGAAAAATTCATTTCTTCCATATAACTTAGAACCTCATTGTTTGATTGTATTTCAAACCCTAAGCCAACTTTACTATTTGAACTCATGCCAGAATTAATTAATCTCCAAAGATTCTTGAAAGAATCTTTCCATGAATCTAATGTTTTTTGCAATTGTTCCTTTTCTTTTACAGCTTTCATTCCTATTCTCCTATATCTTTTAAGCTTTTCATCTTTTTCATATATTTCATTTGCCTGAAATGTAAGCTTTTCATTTAGAGAAAGTTGCTGTTTTTGAAAAGTAACAAGTTGAGCTTCTAGTTTCTTAACAGCTTGAGTATATGCAAGTATTTGTGCTTCTTGATCACCTAATTGACTCATTTGTTCATCATACAGAAGTTTAAGCTTATTATATGAATCAATGCAAGTTTTAGAACACAAAGTTACCTCATTGCTTGAGCTGATAGCCATAAGTGCATGATTTGTCTCTTCAGCTTCAGTATGTTCTCCCTAATTGACAACCCCATCATCCATTGTCAGCAAACCCATTTGATTCTTCTCTTGCTTCCCAGCTTCTTGTTGTTGATAAAGAGACTCACTCTTCTTCTTTCCATCATATGTCCCCTTTGCTGTACATTCCCTAGCAAAGTGACCAGTGTTGTGACAATTGAAGCACTCAAGCTTCTTTTTGTCAAAGCCAACAGGTGTTTTTCCATCCACGCGAACTCTCCTTCCTGTTTTCTTATAGAACTTCTTCATTCGAATAGCAATCATTGCTATTTGCCAATTGATGTCCATCTCTTCAATGTCTACATCATCAATTTGTTCCAGATCTTCATGAAGTAAGTCCAAGTCCTCTGTTTGTTTGGCAAAGAGGGAATAGATTACTTCATCAGCAAAACCAGCAAGAACTTCTTTTTCAGGAATATTGGTTGAAGAAGTAGAAGGAGTGCAAGTACTGTAGGCACCAGAAAAACCAGACTTAACCTTATTAGTGCTGCTTTTGCTTTGTGAAACAAAAGCAACATTTTGAGCACTTGAAGATGTTTTTGAAGCACCTTGAATTTCTTGCTCAAAAACTCTAAGGTTATTGTACAAATCATCAATAGATAAAGTGTCAATCTCTGGATTAGTTCTCATTGTCATTGCCAGATTGGACCATGCTGGGGGCAAAGATCTGAGAAACTTATGATTTGCATCTTCAGTTGATACTTCAGCACCATGAGCTTCCAATTGAGAAAGTAACTGTTGAAATCTGTCATATCCCTTTTCTAGTCCTTCAGAATTGGATATTTTAAATGCTTCAAACTGTTGTTTGAAAACAGCCTTCTGCATTTTCTTTGAATTTGCATTACCACCAAACCTAGTTCTGATGGCTTCCCATTTCCTGATGGCTTCCCATATCTCTTATTTGCATGCATCCATTCCATGAAATCTTCTCATATGTTCTTTTGGAATGGCCATCAGCAATATATTCTTAGCTTTCCTCTCTTTTTCAACAGCTTGAATTTCTGCAGCAGTAACTGGTGAAAGTACTCGAACAATACCATCATTTCCAGTTGAAATAAATCCATCTTGGGAGTTTTCCATTCTGAATTACCGTTGCCATACATCATTAATCGATGTACTCAATATAATGCTACATCTCCATAGCCCATATATCAATACCCTCCATCTTCAGACTTGGGTATTTGATATTTGATATAGCCGGTTGGTTTTGAGGAATCAATCTGTTTTGTTATTTTTAGTGCAGCACCAGTGTTCCTGATGCATCTTCAAGGTTTATGTCTTCATCACTATAATGTTGGGAGAATTCATCAATAGAGGTTGAGACATTTTGTATAGAATTGTAGTGAGTGTGTTTGACTTGTGATCTAGTGATATCTTCTTTCTCCAGAGTCCCTCGAAAGGCTCGATACCACTTGTAGTTCCTTGGTTAAGGATCTGACAACCATTTGTTAAGACTATAGATAATTTGGATAAATCCAAATCAACTATAAAGAGACACCTGACTATGAATATCCAGTGTTAATGCGGAATCTTAAACACAATATATTAAGAAGAAACGAAATTATTTTCAAAATTGCAATTAAGGCTCAAAGCTTATCTATAGATATTTCTCAAAACCGTACTTTAAAACATTATGGCCTTAAGGGTTCCTCTTATACACACAGGAAACCCTAATGGGCTTTTACAAACGTCAAAGGATAATACATATCCTTTCCTAAGATATCTCCTAAGATATCTCTAAGATAACTATTACTATTCTGTTACATTAACAGACTTAACTATAAACAGAACGTAACAATTAACCAGTAAATCACTCACCAGGTACTATACATAGTACTGCCATACTTAAACTTATACTGCCAGTATTAACTCAATACAAACAAACTAACTACCTAACCAGACATAACTGTTATAACTACAGTATTAAGTCCTGTTACAATTCTATATTTCCCAACACAAACCCTAGTATGGAGCCAGGGTTCCAATCATGTGAATGAGGGTTTTGCGAACAACAGAAACTTTTTTCCGTTAGCAAATAAAATGTTATGTCTGTTTTGACTAAATCGATATTGACAACAACATTGGAGGCAAATCCGTTGCTATTGAAATCTATGTCGTGTCAGTACATAACACATGTCGATTGACTAACCACTGATTGGTTTCTAACGTGTTTGGTAAAAGCCGGGTTTCCTTAATATTGGACGATTTTTTGCAAACTTAGTATTCACACTATTAACCTGTTAATTTCCATAACTTGTTTTTTAATGCTGCAATTAGCAAACGCCTATTTTTCCCCTGAAGTTTGAAGCTTTGGAATTTATCATTTATTTGCAAATACAAATGAATTCGTGATGTTCTATGTTCTTACTCTCGTTGTCTTATAGAATCAAACATTTCCCTTCGTAAAGCCGTTTCAAATACTCATTTTCCTTAAGTACATAGCCACATTATGTTCCAATTCGATGTTTTAATGTTTCAAATACATCAATGTCATGTTTAACAATTGGTTTGATTACTATATTACATTCAAAAATTGACCATTTAGCCCTTTCTTTTAAAGCTATGATTTTGATATTAATGTATCAAGATTAACACAATGTACATCAATATCATAAAAAATATTTTGAAATAAGGCAAACAGTCTTTTATGAGACGATATAATTATTACAATCAAGAGATTGATTTGAAAGTTCAGTTGTCGGGTTATGAGTTAATTTAGCAGGCAAAGGACATATGTCATGATATTGTTCAGCATTCTGGTCAACCTCTCCTTCATTATTGAATTCAGGTTGCTCAGTATGTTGTTGTCCTGTAGCAAATACATTATTTTCAGCAGTCAATTGTACCTCAGCCATTGGCTCTTTGTCATATACGGGTTTGATATCTGCATCGTCAGCATGTGCATCATTCCCTGATCTGCTTCTTGTATCTTGCTCTCCTGATTCTGTCCCACTGCTTTTTGTGTCAACCAAACTAGCATCCAATGCATTACTCATATCAACCTTTTCCTCTATTGTATGCATCTGTCTTTCATTCACCCTGCTGTCATACTCTCGTTTATGCTGTGCTCTTTCATCAATTGACTTCTTAACAGATTCCATGTGTTGGATCAGTGTATCACGGAATTCTGGAATCTCGAGTTGAGTGTATTCTAGAAAGTACTTGCGTGTCATTATAACATATTCATCATCCAAATAAATCCGTGACTTGATGAACGTCTAAAACTGTGTCTCGAGTACTTTAAAAGAAGCCATGGATCCAATCTCTTGAAATTCTTCTTTGTCAAGTTGCTTTTCTAGTTGATCCATGCTTAGGAACATTATGCCTGTGAAAGTCTCAACATCTTGACGAAAGAGTGTCGCAAATGCGCGTTTGAATCCACACTCGGTTCAAGTTCCTTTTAAGTCGTTGTTTGAAAGAAGCTTGAGGTGTGAATGAAGTAGTCAACAAAATACCATGCAACTCCTTTTTGCTTTTTCTTGTCTTTGTTGCATTTGTTGTTCTTCCAATTCCGAACACGAAGATAAAATATCTTTCGTTGCCATTGAATGGGAATTTTTGAATTGTGGAGTGAAAATGATTTGTAGGATCTTAAGTAGGTAAAGTGATGTTGTTGTGGTTTGTTGTCGATGAACCGGTGTTGTTATGAGAGTAATTTGTTTGTTTGATGAGTTAACAAAGGACTAACAATGAACTTATGAAGTCGTGAAGGGTTCTTTGTTGTCTTAGTTAACTTTCTTTAAAGATTTGTTTAAACAAGGACTAACAATGCAACACTTGTGAGTATAAGGACTATTGGTGAAAATTATAAAAAAAATTAAAGTTTAAATAAAATTTGAAAAACAAAGAAACTAAAATTGAAAAATGTTATAAAAAGAAAGGATGAAATTGAAAAGAGGGTTAATAAACAAGGAAAGAACAAATGTGAATTTGTTTTAAATTCCAGGGACTAAAGTTGCAAATTGCGAAATTTAATTAATAAAACAAACGTGTTCCCCTCCATTTTCGTGCATCTCTTCCATTTAAACCTTTGTAAAATGATAATGATTATGTTTCTTTTTCGCGGAATTGTATGATTATCGTCGGTAAGAAATGAATATACCACGATGATCGAAACAAGTTCACGATCGAAATGATGGTAATTAGAAGACCTGTAATTAACCAAAACACGAAACCGAAATATCCAAAATGACTCGAAAATGATTATAGATTCCTCCTGATAAATTGCTTAATCACCTCCCACACAATGATGTTTAATTGCCTTGCACTAGTGATTGCTTAATCTCCTTCCACACGATGATGTTTAATCGCCTTGCACTAGTGATTGCTAACACGCCTCATGCATAACATTGTTAACTCGCATCCTACACAAGTTATTAACATGCCTTCTAGTGAAAAATTTTAAACAGCGCCTTGTAGCAGTTTTTGTCTGTTTTTGGTCATTTAAGCTCGTTTTTAGAGGTAAAAGATATGTGTAATTAAGCACTTATCAATCTCGCAGAATGGTACGGTTATCATCGGTTAAAAATGAATATACCACGATGATCGTAACAGGATCACGATCACAATGGTAGTCGTTAGATGTGTCGTAATTGACCGTCACTCAAAACCGAAAATTCCAAAATGACTCAAAAATGAGTATAGATTCCTCCGGATAAATTGCTTAATTGCCTCCCACACAATGATGTTTAATCGCCTTGCACTAGTGATTGCTTAATCGCCTTCCACACGATGATGTTTAATCGCCTTGCACTAGTGATTAGTAACTCGCCTCGTGCTTGACATTGTTAACTTGCCTCCTACACAAGTTGTTAACTCGCCTTCTAGTGAAACTACTAACACGCCTTGTATAAGTGATGATAACTCGCCTTGTTAAACTTGTTGATAATTCTCCTTCTTTATTCCAAAACGTACTATCGTCCTTGCTTCTTGTCCTTTTCCAGAAACAACAAAACCGAATCGTCCTTTTTGCTATAATCGTGGATCTTGTCTTTCCTTTATCTTCAACCGTGGATCACAAAAGTAAAAATAAGCTAACTCCAAAAAGCTGAAATAAGCTTGTTTAACCCAGAAAATAAGCTCTTAAAATGAGCTCCGTTTGGCACAAATAAGCTACTGCAAGTTAACCACAATAAGCTTTATGAAGCTGTGACTTCAAGAATGAGCAAGTTGCGACCTTTAACAAAGAAGCTAACAACAACAAAAATATAAAGGAAAGCTATGGCAGATTCAAACGTTATAAGCCCAAAAATTAGCCCAAAGAATAGATGAAACTGTTTTATAACAAAAGTAGGCTACGAATAACAAAAGTGATAAATAAGCCGAATAGAAAAATAAGCTTTAATAAGCTCACAACAACAAAAACCACTAAACCCACCCATGGCGAGTGATACCAATTGTTAGGACCAAAAATCACTTTCACTACACCATGGCAACCAAGAAAATAAGATAGGAGAAAAGGAAGAATAGTAGAGAGAAGTTTAGAGAAAGAAAGTAAGAAAGAAGAGAGAAAATGGTTGATAACTTGCAAATGTGAAAAATACAAATAAGCACCAACACCCTCTCCACACTTGGAGAGGGGTATTTATATCCTAAATGTGGCCGGCCTTTAATAGGCTGTGAGATTTGTCTATTGGGTCGGGCTCGGGTTTACTTTGGACCTTAGTCCGAAACACGTACAATATTAGATTAAGTCTCGAGCCCGTTTCCTGTTTCTAGCCTATTACAACATATATTAAATAAAGACCGAGCCTCCATGATTAATAGCAGAGCTTCTTTGTTCAACTTAATATTTTAAGGCTAACAGTAAAGGTGTAACAAAATAGACATATGGTGTGAAAAAGACAGGAATGGCTCAACAGGTTTTTCTAGGGGATCTTACTCTTATAGTGAGAGTAAGCAAAGGGTTACACGGGGTTTAACTAACCAGTGTAGTTAGTTAATTTTACAACATTTAGGATTTTTGGTGTATTCCTAGAAATTTACTAGTTAAAAATGTTTCTCCATATAAGTCCATAGTACTCATCGTTGTGGTCTCGAGTGATATACCAAGTCAAGTTCTAAAGTCCACTACATCACCGGCATATTCATAATTTTTGTAGAATTTTTTAAATTTGGCATAATTTAAGCATATAACATATTGTTTGTAAAAGAAAGGACAAGTAGGCGTTCTAATTCTCCATCCACCCACTTAGATTATACAACGTTCTCGTTGTATAGATAAAACAATTAAAGAAAATGGGAAATAGAATTAGAACGAGGAACTCCCCTGATATGTTGCTCGGGATGATTCTCCAATTTTGAGTTCTTGAGCAAAAGTGTGTTGACGAGGCTTCAGAATGCTTGTACGAGTTCAACACACGTCTTTTTCAGAGTATACCATATCATCGATTTTCCTTATAGCAAGGTCTTGCATAAGAGTTTAGAAGACAAAAGTGCAATTCCTATCTCGGTTATACAATGGTTACAATGCAAGAAAACAATTAAACACACATGCTGTACAGGGATCAATACGCTGTATCCCAAACCCAAGGATACGCCATATGGTTCCTGTAAAAACAATTAAATAGTTTTAAAGTACTGGAAATTAAATTACAGACTAATAACGTCCAAACACATCCATACGCTGTATCCAGAGGGGTTTGATACGCCGTATGGAGTGTCTGGGAAGACAGAATCGTGCAAACAATTTAAAAATGCGACAAACAATTTAAAAATAAACAGGTTGTCTCCCGGGAAGCACTTTTGTTTTAGCCAGTCGTTAAGTTCGACTTTTTCTATCCCGCTCTTTATTCATCGAGCTCATTGAT
>BQNB010000830.1:0-16107 GCA_026074375.1 Tanacetum coccineum
TTCTATGTATAAAATCGTGATGAGATAAACTATTCAAATAAAATACTCACTGTTTTTATAAAAATTTGTGTCAAAAACAGTAACCCAAAACAGTTTATAAAAATAATTTTATAACTTTAAATCTCGCAAAACTCATAACTTCTTTGTTTTAATTCCGTTTTTAGTGTTATTTATATGCACGGTTTCCTATTGAGATGATCTATCATTATAAAATATTTATACATTTTTTTTAGATCTGAAACAGTAACTATTTTTATAAAATAACTTTTATAAAAACACTTTTATATATTTAATTATCATAATCTTGTAAATATCATAACTTCTTCTTTATAGCTCGGTTTTTTGAGTTTCTTATATGCTTGAAATCCTCATAACATGTACTATTTTAATAAAATGCTTCCAAAATTTATAAAATTTCTAATCCAAATAGTAAGCTCAAAACAGTCCGCATATATTTATAAATTATAAACTAGTTTTTATTATTTATTACTTAATAAAATTTATACAAGTCCTCTACATTACTTTATACCACATCTTTGGTACATTTTAGGTCCTTTAAATTGTGTCCATCATTTTATGTCCAAGCAAAGTGTCCAAGTAAAGTCCTCATAATTTATTTATGTGTAAACTTTAATAATAAACTTTCAACAATTAATTATAAACTAAATCTATAAATTAACCAACAATTGTATAAAGTATTTTTCTTGTGTTCTATCATATTTTTAACATCATTTTAACATATGAAGAAATAAATTCGAACCTTATACATGCTTGTTCTAATTTATAAACCATAAAAACAACTCTAGGTGGTGATTAACATAATAACAAGTACATAAAATATGTAAATCAATTATTAGAAAGATTAGGGTTTAAGTAGACCGTAGAAGAGTGTAGAAAGATGGTAAACACACAATCAAACCCCAAAATACAAACCCCAAAATACAAACCCTAACTTGAAACCCTAATTAAGAAAACCCTAGTTTTTTCTTGAATTAAACCCTTGATAAAATAATACCCAAGCTTCCAAACCACCTTGATATACCTTAGATATTATACATAAGAACACTTGTTTGATTAAAACCTTGCTATAATCAAAGCTATGGATACCTTAAAAATGTTATATGAGCCGTGGGTTATTGCTAGGTGAATAAGAGAGAAAAAATTTGATAGTTTACTTGCAAATGAATGAGTGTGTAAGTCTTACATGGTACACTCTTTTATACTAGAGGTATTAGACAAACCCACTAGCAAAACCATGTCTAAGAGGTGATAAGAGTACAAGTGTGTAAGGTGCTCTCCTCCTCCCTAAGAAGAGATTTTAACATGTGATTAATACTTTGGAAGTGTAATTTGAATTTTTGGTCATGTGTTTTATCTCATTATATCCGGCCCTTAGTAGTTTATACATACAAATGATTTAATTTTTGTGTATTGGGTATAAAAGTGGGTATTTATTTGATTATAAATGGGTATTGGTGCTTCCGTTGATGCTTAAATGTATTTTATTGCGAAACGTAAACGTTTTACGTAACCAATAAAAATAAAATGTGAAAAGTTATAAATTATCCTCGTAATAATTATATAACACTTTCTTGACGTAAACTTTTATTTGTTTGATGTCCGTTTTCGTTGAATGTTGATTTTTAGTTTACGCGATTTAACTAAACGATGAAAATTTAAAGCAAACGCTTAAAACCCTAAAAATAAATAATGGCAAGAATTGAGTCGTAAAATGACCTGAAATAACATATCGTTACACATGTTGACTGATGTTTTCTGCATTTGTGTTCATCCTTGAATCGCCTTGTGTATTGAACCAACATACTCATACTTTACATCATCTTGAAATCTAGTACTCCTCCTCTAGTAGGGTTGACATTCAATCTTTGCCTGACAATCTCCCTTAAAAATCTTTGTTGACTTGTTTTCCTTGATATGATAATCTTCATTCGAACATTGAGGAGGTTCTTTGACTTTGTAGATTTTAAGCTTTATTGATTTCTTGAATCTTTGATGCAGATTGTATGACTTGGAAGCTTGAGTATGAGTATGTGGTAATAAGTCTGACGGTGCTAGATCTGAGGTTGTTACATCATTGGTTACCTGCACATGTAAGGGTTAAAAACTAATAGCATATATGGAATAATTTCTTGTTCATTCCTCATAGTTTGGTAACGTTAACATTCGGTTCCGTAAGGACAGCTGAACAATGTATATATTGTACCTGCATCATCATAGTTCGGTAATGTTAACATTCGGTGCCGTTCTTGAATCTGGATTCCCATTCAAGTTAGGATAACAACGAATTTAAGGGAATCATTGAAGTGAACTTTAAATTTTTTAGGATATTCCCGTCAATTCTTATAACTTGGATCACATTGGATTTTTAGTTGGCACAAGTTTGATTCACAAAGAATCTCGCAAGTCATCTACTTTTATTGTTGTTTGATGTTGGCACTGGTAGGATTTATATTCGTCACTGTGAAATAATAAAGAGTATCACTCTGAATGTTCTAGCAAGATCATAAGGATAATGCATATGACTCTCCAACACTAGTGTTCTTGATTATGAACAACAAGCATTTATCATGAATTGTGTCCTAATGAGATTTATATATGATCTTTTGGCTCTAGACTCAATCAATGTGTTTTTCTTTTAGTGATAAGAGGATGGAGCAGACTGCCACCTTTTCAATATCAACGTTCTCAGAGTGAGAATTTAATAGATAACATGTTAATCTCCATGACAAATGAAACAAAAATATTTTGAGAGAAACTGAGAAGGATTGTGCATTGCATCACTAGATCCATGATGACTTTCTTCAATACCAAACATCATCTTTGTGATTCTGATAGTTTATGTATTGACCTAATTTATGCCTAAAGTGTATGGATGGCTCATTTCTTTTCACCTTTTACATAACATTTCTTTTTTATTCTTCAACCCCTTTAATGTTTTCTGAAACTTCCTTACTAATACCATGTTTTGATTGTTCCGGTGCTAGCTCATGCCTTAGATAACGCTATTCCTTTTCTCATTCATCTCCAAATCATACCTAAGGACTTCTAATCTAACTATGGAATTTCCTTGGGTAGATCCCTCAGGTTCTAGTTGGATCATGAGATAATGCCTAACCTTAACCACCTTATGACTTCATAATCGTCGTGAATTAGTTGGTTGTTAAGTATTAAGATCGAAACCATAAAACCTTAATTAATCAAAGTGTTTGTGATATCAATCAAAACTTTTGACACTTTTAAAGTTTCATTTTTAAGAAATACTCTCCCTACACATGTCCATCGAAATTTGAATTTATTTCGCACTTGAAGGTGAGAGATCGCACTTAAGTCAACTTATGATCATATTTTTAATTACATTTTCTCTCCTTATCAAAAATATCAAATCTTTTGATATTTTGGATATCAATTGATTAAAATCTATAAGTCTTGAAAAGTTTATGGGAAGAAAAATGTTTTTCATATTTAGCATGAAATTTGGAATATTTTTCTTGTGCTTCCCTTTAATTGTTGAAGTGAGGGATGGGGATAGTGTGGAGTACACAATTTTGAAAGACTTAAAATTTTCATTAAAAAATTCTTGAAAAAGTATACTCGGACACTACATGTTTTTAAACACACAAAATAGTTATGAATGATTGTGTTCATAAAGATTAAAACTTTGGATCCCCCTTAAAAATAAATCTAAATTAAATAAATTAGTTAGGAAGGGGGTGTTGAACACATATTTTGAAAGATTATGAAAAATCTTTCAAGAAATTCTTGAAAATTTGTGTTCAACATTTTGAAAACAATTTATTTGAGCTCAAAACTTTGAATGTCTTGATGAAACAACTCAAGTCTGAGAAGGTGTAAGTTTCCCGTTACTAGGATAAATGTACATGAATGTACACTTTCCTTTATTTGAAGCACGAGTCCTAAGCTGACATTTACTTAGAAGGCGTATGTCTTAAGCAACATTTTGAAATTTTTTAATAAGATTACTGATGACATCAAATAACGTCTATTTTATAGCATCATTTATCCCATGAAATTAACCTATTTTGTATCATTATTGCAAAGAATTGTTACTTAATCGTTCATATTTGAGAATTGCAGTAATTATGGAGTACTTGGTGAAAATTGACTAAAAGGCACGCATTCTGGAGCTTAAACGAAGATATTTGACGATTACTGTTCTGAAGACCAATACGCAGTATCCATCAAGGAAGATACGGCGTATCTGTGCCTGCACTCACCAAAGACAGAAGACCACAAGATCCAATACGCCGTATCAAAACCGACTTCAGACCTTATAAATAGAAAACTCAAAACGAGTTTTAAGTGTGCTAAATCATATTCTTGATACATAAACCATAAAAGTCGATTTTCAGAGGAGAAAACGTGCAGAAAAGGTTGAGCAACGCGATTCATTCCATAGGAGACAATGTGTAATTTCTTATACTCTTGTAATTGTTTAGTTTTTGGTATCATTCATTAACTCGGTTAGTTTATCTTGGCTAAATCATTACTTTTGTATTAATTATGACGTTTGAAGGCTAATACCTTCGGGTATTAGCCATTGTTATGAAGATCTTAATGTTTGGTTTATTTATCTCGATTTCTTAATTTATCGTTGAATTGCTTGTTTATGTTTATCATCATACTTGTTTACGTGCTTAAGTATGCGACCTATCATTCAACTGGGTCTAGTCCTACATATTTAATGCGTTGCAACTTTGGTGTTGTTTGAGCGTAGGCTAAGAGTCCGGGATAGCTATCCATATTGTAATTTATATATCTAGAATCATAGGATCACAAATATTGACCTATCTTTTCCCTTTGATTGTGAGCTTAGTTGACCAATAAGGTGACTTTGGTACCAACGAGTACGTTCTAATCAATTGGTAAAGACTCGAACAGTAGACTACTAGTATATAATGAGTCTTTAAGCAGTAAGTGGGTAAAGTCTCTATGAGCTAGGGTTTAACAAGATCACCATTGCCTTAATCTCTAAGATAGATTATAATCAGCAAATAAGGATACTTTATCCGGATGCGTTTAATTGTGACAGAATTCTACGTGTCTAGGTCTTAGGAAGAAGTAACGCCTAAGTCTTAAGAATGATATGCCGCCTCGAGATAAGTAATCATTTCACTAATAAACAAACCAACGTTCTGATTAGATTAATAATGGCTAATACAGTTTTCTTATATTTGGCTAGACCGCTTTTTTATCTTCTGTTAATTTTCTCACGTGGGTTAAAGTGTCTGGAATTGGTTGTAGTCACCACAAAACCTGTGAAAGTCTCTCAGACTGAAACCCCCCCTTTTCCATTAGTTTTAAGATTAACATGGGTTTAGCATAGGTTTAGCATAGATTAGAAAAACCAAAGTATTAATAAATTGAAAGATTTAACTTCGCTTCAAGTGTTTGACACCCTACTTACCACGAAACTCCCACCGACCGGGTACACTGCTCGTTAAAGTGTTGTTTTTTGTTAAGTCGGAAAAATATAAATTTAAAACTTGAATCATAATTTAACACCACACAACGACACAATCAAGTTTTTTGGCGCCGCTGCCGGGGAGTGAGAATTAATCTTAATTTTTATTTGATATTTTGGTTTTTAGAATTAGATTAGATCTAACCCTTAGGATTAGTGTAGATTAGATTTAGTTCATATTCCTCTCTGATTGCTAAATTGTGTTTGTGTACTACGGCGTATTCAGTTCACTAAATACGACGTATAAGTTATTTGACGGTTTTTTTGCCCTAGTAAAGTTCATTACAGGATAGACAACCCGAACATTATTATGGAAGAGTACATCAAGCTCGAAGAAGAAAAAGCTCAAAAACATGGGAAAGTGTTTAACTGGGAAAATGCTAGGTATGGTAAGATCTGGTATGATGAAGACGTTCTCGACCTCAGATCCGTTGAAACCGAATTCCCGGCCATAGTCTTCAATGATAGTTTGACATTAAATTAAACACCTTCTTGTGAACCCACGGTAAGTTCTCCTAACGATGAAATTGACTTTAGAATATCATTTAATGAATCTGACGATGAAGGTTACACGGTGGTTTTTGACAAAAACTCGTTTTCTTATAAAAAAAATTTCACCAGTGGTTTGAAAACGGATTCGGAAAACGATAATGAAAAAGTCAATAAGCCTTTATTTCCGTTACCCGAGCCTGCGGTCAGTTGTATTGACAATTTAGACTTCTTTAAAGAATTTGAGAATGAATTTCCAGCCATTGTTTACAATGATGCTCTAACGTGTAAATCGAATCTCTCAACTGAACCAACTTTATGCCCTCATGATATCGATGAATTTGATTTAAAAGATGAAGCCTCATTGTCCGAATATGATGAAGTGGAACAAAGCATTTTGTACTTTAATGATCTATTCCATTTCAATGTCATTTATCCCGATGATCAAAAATCAAATAAAGGCAATGATGAAAATGAAATCGATATGATACAATCTTTAGGAGGGGGGGGGGGGTGGGTATATGAAAACTATTAAATAAAAACTATTCTAACGGAAGTTACGATAAAATCAAAAAAGTTTTCATTATGGGAAGTTTTATCATGGGATTAAACGTGAATATCGTAGCTTGGAATCATTTTGTCAACGGTATGCTATTCAATCGTATTAAGAGTTTGTATGTGCTGTTTGGCATTCCGTTTGACTCTAAACGGTATTATAAGGATGGTGATTGTGCAAGAATGTTTTGGAGGCCAAGGTACGTTTTCTTTACTTTTTTAAATCCAGGGAAAATTGGTCTCCAAGAATGGATATGGCGTATTATGGAAAAACAAATACGGCGTATTGGTATGTGCTTAATTACACATACCACTTACCTAGGAAAACGTGCTTAAAAGACTAAAAACATACCAATAATATATTGTATTTGTGTGTTATACATTTGTATTGTGCAGGTAACGGATATCTAAGAAAAGGACAAAAACGAAGCCAAAACGGACAAAACCGAGCACGAAATGGAAACAGCGTGAAAAAGTCAAAATCAACAAAAGTCAAAGTCAACAAAAGTCAGCAAAGTTAAAATCAAAGATGGAGCCGAAAGCAAAGAAATCATAAATGGGCCAACCCGTACCCATTTAATGGGCCGGGTCAGCCCATTAAGACACCATTTATAAGACTTATAAGTTTTTAAGCCTTAAAACCCTTTTAAAACCTAAAACCTTACCCGGCCCAAACATTAAGCCCAAAACCATACACCCTTAAAACCCCTTTCACCACAAGTTGTGACAATCCGTCAATTTCAGGTAATTATTTTTTTTCTCGAGTATTAATTATATTTTTCATTTTTATGTTAAGATATGAACTCACGACTAACCGGGAGAATTAGGGCTTATATTTGTAATTTACGTGACGTTTACAAAGAACCGGCGAATTCTACGTTAAGCATCGACGCTTATATTTTCAAAATGCCGTAGAAATAATTTTATTACATTCGTTTTTATTTTTCGTGTTACGCGCATTTTTCGTATTTTACGTAAAACCTTTACGTAGCGTACCTTTTTAAATATCGGACTTTGATAATACCCGTATTTACAAATTGTGGGACAAGTTTAAAAAACTCATCCCACTAAAACACACCCCTATAGGGGCGGAAATTACAAAGTGGGAGGTGTCCACTTTGTGATTCAACCTCATCACAAATGCCTACACTTGGCATTTTAGTCTAAGCTTATATAAGCTACTTTAAAACACACACATTACAACTCAAAATCTGAATTTGCTCTCTCCCTAGCACCCTTAGACGCCACCAACACCAACATAAACACAAATTCCATAAATTTTGAAGATCAAACAAACAAGAACACTAGTGAATATGACTACCTAGTGTAATCCCTATATTTTTGAGGTGATAAAAGAGGTTTTTCAAGAAGGTTTTTGTACAAGTGGGGCTGAAGTTATAAGAAGGTTTTTATAAGAGTGTTAAGTAAATAAAATGTTGGTCAAAAGTATTTTTGGGTGAAGATTAAGCTTGGAGTTGAAGCATTCATCAAGCTTGTTCTTATTTTGATCATTTGATCATTGTCTACACTTTTCTTGTGGTAAAATTTAATGAGTCTTGTTTATGTTTTCTTTTGATTTTCAATTGTATATGTACATGTATGATATTTGATGATCAAGTAATAAAAATGGCCATGCATGTATAGATCTATGTTAATTATAGCTAAAATAGTCATCTAAAACAAGTGAAAAGATCATCAAAATTATGAGCTGTAATGAACAGTAGATTCTATAAAACTCAGTAGGTTTGAGGATTGATTTGATGACATGAGGTCATAGATAAATCTCTTATGTACATTGGGCAAATTGGATGATTCCCAAGAAAGTAAATAATGAATGAGTTATGGTCAAAACACTAAAACTAGTCAAATCTTACCTTGCCAGTACCCAGATTGCGTAAAAAAAAGTCATATTTACGGACTGAACCAATTAAAAAGTGAGTACTATGGGTTGTAGCTAAAGTCATGTAGATTCTGAATCAATTGGATAGTCAACCAACTCTTTATGGTTTGTAAATGGCATCAAAAATGGTGAAAGTGAAATTTCAGTCCTAATTAGTAACTTGACCATTAGGTAGTAATATACCCATATGTATAAGTAATATTAAAAGAGGTATAAAAATGACTTTGAATCTGTAAAGTACACTTAATTATGAATCCAAGCATATAAATATATCAATTATACCATTTACGGTTTATAAATTATGACTACTTTCGTAAACATAAAAGTATACAAAATTTACTACTACCCGAACACTATACTATGTAAAGCGATTTTTGTAACTAAAACCCGAGGTGGTAAGGACCCACTTCTTGGGAGTTTTAAAAATACTAACATACTGATAATAAAAGTATCCCGACCTCGAGAACCCGAAATTTTATAACAAGAGTCATTTATAAGCTTAAATGGGCCATAAGGCCTTATTGGACCACTAGGCCCAATGAAACAAAATGGACTTATTGGACTTAACTTTATGCCCAATCCACTTGGACCTTACTAATAGGCTAGGACATGGTCTTTGAGTAATAATATCAATATAAAAATAGTAATGGGTTTGCTTAATAGGGCCTATTGGGCCTTTTGGTACTAATTTATAGACAATACTAAGATAAAATGGCCTAATAGAAACAATTTAAAAACCTAAAAAACTCTAGTGTGAAATAATTATATTTCAAATATATATATATATATATATATATATATACTATATATATGATTTTGTTGATACGATGTACGCATCGTCGAACATACTTTTCGGTATAGTAATCGAGCGACTCTAATTATAGGTCGTGATCGCATTTATGGATTATCGTGCTAGACTTCATTATTTGATCACCGGCTATTGATCAAGGTGAGTTCATAGCCTCGCATTTTAATACTTTAATTGTTTTATAAACCCGCGAGGGGGATAACATGCTTGTTTTTAAAAATAGAACACAAGGGACCCGAATGTATGCTAGTAGCCTTGATTATTATAAGTTAGCTTAACTCGCTAGATAAAAGACCCACGGAAATCATGAATTGTTAACTACCGGGTAATGGTAGACGCTTATACATGAAATAGTACTATTTGGAGGTTGCCACCTCCAATCCGTGACGACTGGCTATCGTCATGTGTCGGGAAAATGACACTACGGATGCGTTGTATAGAGAGTAATATGCACTCATAGCGAGGGTGTATAGTGGGCATTTTTATTATATGGTAACGTTCAATGTCATGAGGCTTATAATAATCCCCCTATAACTTTGTCTGATCCACATCGTTATGTCTTGATGATTTTGAGAAATGATACTTGTGTTTGGAATTTATTATATGTATATAAACTTTATGGATTCACTCAACATTATTGTTGACTTTTTTAGCATGTTTTATCTCATGTCCTTGAAGGTAATTCGGTGATGAAGATTTCGGCGCAGCTAATGAAATAAATATTTTGAAGGCCCATTTAAAGAAAAACATTCGAAGAAAATATTTGAAAATGATGTATTGATTATGAAAATATTTGGGACCTATGTTGTGAAACTTTTATTTCGAATGGTTATATTTAAAAACGTCTCTTTTCGAGTCGTTTTCTATGCTTGAGTTATTATATTATGACGTATCACCCCAAATGACCCTTCCGCTGAGACGTATAAAAATGGGGGTGTTACAAAATTCATTTTGACTATAATCCTAAGGGTCACTTTGTCGTTCATTTTGTCTTTCAAAATAAATCATTTTCTTTCACTCTTGAGGAATTCAAACAAATTTTAGGTATTCCTTTCAAAGGTCATTGTTCTTATTCTAACAAGTGGTCACTTGACTACTTGGAGATTTATACTCCCTCAAATGGTTTTTACCAAACCACTCCTCCCTCTCCAAATGACATCAAATCCCTCGTTCAAATCATTCGAACAAAACCTATAACTTGCTTCGTTATAAGAAAATCATTGATGTCGAAGAAAACAAAATTTTAAATCGTGAGATTAAATCTCATATGAAGTCTTGGGTTGAAATCATTCGTGAAAACGTGTTTTGTCTAGGTGGTAATCGGGATCATGTCTCGGCATGTCTATGCCACATGCTTTATTGCATCGCAATATCCATAAGATACAATCTAGCATTTTTCATTCTCAAACGAATGGAAGCCATTGGGAGACAACATAAGGTTAATTTACCTTATGGAATGTTATTAACTAGATTGTTCAAACACATTGTGTCAAACTCTCCTGAGTTATCGGATAATCGTTACATCTTGTGTGATCATGTTATGTACCCCCTCGCTCCTCATTATGAGTAAAAGAGGTGAACGGATCATGGCACGAAAAGATGTCGTCAGTCAAATTTTGCTTCTTCTACCTCCGTCTTTGATCATTCATCAGTATCTCATCATATAGATGACAATGTTGATGAAAATGAAGAAGAGACTTCTCGTTCTAATACTCTTTCACCCTCTCATCTTGTCAACTCGTTTTCAATATCGTTCTCACTTCTCGAAAAAAAATCCACCTCATGAAAAATCAAACTTGCATACTTACCAAACCAAAATCCTAAATCACCAAAGTCAACACCGAGATGAGCACCGAAAAGGGTTAAGGTCAATTAGAAAAGCACTCAAGAACGCGATGAAGGGTAGAAAGAAGTGAAGAAACTTGAAGAAGCGTTACACATTAATTATTATTATCATTACTTATCTTACTAATTACTGTATGCTTCGCTAGCTAGAATTATGGATTTATTAGTAGGATTTGAGTTTTGCAGGTAGGTAATGAAATTTGCCTTGGATGATCATTCAATTTTATCATCTTAAATCTTATTTGCATGTTAGTCTAAATAATATGTTTATGCTTGAAATGCATGATTAGATACTTATTCTTATGCTTATACCTATTTCTCCTAAATTTTAATTAGCATGTGTTTATTTTTGTTGTTGCACAGATAGAATTAGTTGGTTCTTGAGAAATAGGATTTACTACATCCTGTCATAACCTAGTCCTTCCTTTCTACCCCAAAGTAAAAAATTGAGAATTCTGGAAAAATTTGTCTTCCCCAGAAAACGGCCCCCAAATACATGTGGCGGCCCCTTAATATATCTAGGACCGCCCAGTATTTATGGGACCGCCTTCAGGAGGGAAACGAACTTTTCAATTCTCTCTCTTTTTTGCAACTTTGACTCTCACTATACTATCCTCAGCTGACATTTCTCTGTTTAGACACAAACTTTTCACCGCTTCTTTATCATCTACCATGCTTATCCATATTCTCTTCTTTCTTTTAATATATAAACCACTAATCACCTTCATCATTTACCATCTTATTTGTACTTTATCTAAACCTTCCAACCAAATGAGCTCTTCAAACCCACCTCCAAACTTCTCAAGAAAATCTACGATTTCGGTGAGACAAGTTTGGAGAAGAACCACACCAAAATCACCACCACCATCTCAAAATGTCTCACCTTCTTCTCCACCAAGAGCTACCTTTCAACCAACTCCACCACCTACCAACAATATAATAGGGAACAAATGGTGAATCATCTCCACCAAATTTCTCAACTCCTTAAAACAAATCTCCATCATGCAACCAATGCCTACTCTCAAGTACCACCCTCTCCACGCTTTCTATCACCACCCTTAATCTATCCCGCTACGCTTGACCAAGTCAACTTTCATTTGCGGTTTTGTCATTGTTGCATGTACACCCAAGATCAATTTCAATCAATATGGAATGAGCTTAACTTCATTCAATTTCTTCTCACTCGCCACCAATTCCTCGATTTCGCAGCCACCAAACCATGCCTCACCAACTCATTTTCTCACCCTATTTATGGTTAAAACATTCTCATATGTTGAACTTTATCTAAAATATTCGAACAACCTTTCTTTTTGACATCAAGATATCAAAATCAGTCTAGCTCTAGTTTAAAATGTTTATTTATGCCTCTATGCTTAATTTCTAATCTTGTAATATTCATACTCTTCTAGTATGAAATTTATCTATTATGAATGAATGGTCCTTTATTACTATGGGTGATTATATGCATTATGATTTAGATGGATATTTCTCTTTATTTATTAGCCTTGTATATATTTGTTGTAATATTGCTACTAGTTAAAAATTTTGCTTGCACTTGTATTTCTAACTCGGTTTTGTAGCAAAATCCATAAGCTCGTATCCTTGGTGCCATCAAAAAAAGGTGAGCTATACATCCAAGGGGTGAGTCTGGCATTCAACGATTTCTTTCTTCTCTACAGAATTAGGAGTTGGTACTACAGTCTTAGCACTTTCTCACATAGGTTGATCATCAGGATCGAGAATTATTTGCTTGGTTTTGACATCCTCTTCAGGTAAATTTATGACGCCAAATTCATTAACGGAGGAATGTCGAGTTGAAGATTTGAGTGATTCGATCTCTACGAATTCTTTTTGGATAGTTTTAATCTTACAAGTCCTTGTTATTAAATTTTTATTTAATTTATATATTAGATTTACTAGTTGTTTTCCGAAGGATAGTGGATTTATACATACGTTAAGTATTTTGCAAAGATATATATAATATATATTATATATATTTATATATTTATATATTGATAGATATATATATATATATTATTATATATATATATATATATATATATATATATATATATATAATATATTAGATATTTTTTGTTATATATAAAAAATAGGTAAATAGATAAAAAGCTTATTTTTCTTTAGATAGATAGTGCGGCCCCGCACCTTGATCTGCAATGTGTGTCGGCTATTCTGGAATTTTGAATGGAACCGATCGTACTTTAAGAAAAAGATCTTTTCGTTTCTTCTTTGTGCCGGTTTTTCTGGAATTTTTATGTTTTTGGTACTTTATTTTTTGATTGTTAAAACAACTGAACAATTGACAGGAAGTGTGGCAGCTTTAAGGTTAAAACCGGCATACTATGGGTTTACGAGGCAAAAATTTTAAATGAAACAAGGGAAGTGCAGCGCACAAAGAAAAATGTGCGTCGTACTTACAGCAGCAGAAGGGGTGTTACAATTCTTCTCATCTCATAGCTACTTTTCTTGTTCTTAATATGAAGTGAAGTGATTTTTGTTTCCGACATAGACAGATACGCCGTATTCCAAGGCTTAGACGAATTCAAGACTGATGTGTGTTTTACAAGCTCTAAATTTATAATACTAGAAATACCGATTTTGACTAAAAACACAACACGGGCAAGTATACCCTTTCATATGTAATATAGCTTATGTAAGTCTAGGTTGTCCTAAGAGAATTGTAGTTTTCACAGTTTGTAATTAAGGTGCTAAGGCTAAAATGGTTGTCACTTATCAAATTAACCAAAACGCGCATATATCGAATATTATAAAGGAAGCGATTTAAGATATGATTCAAGCAAAGAATTAAAGCATGTTTGTTTAGGCAATGATCACTAAGACATAGAAGTGTTTAGGATAGTATTTACAAGTTTAGAGAATAAAGATATCACGAGTCACAAATCCTTTCGGCCTTTAAGTTTAACAAGTGATTATATTAGTTAATAAAAACGAATCCTTTCGGCCATTATACGTTATTATAAACAATATATTAGATGAAATGATAGAACACATATATAAAAGAACCATTTTGGCATGTATTATTATATCAAATATGTATTACCAATTTAATAAACACATATCTAAACGCTCCACATTAAAGGTCACATATCGCCAAAACAAACACAAAACCACTACTCCATAATCAAACAAGTAATACACATATTAAACTCATAAATCCAGAAACTTTCATATCAAAAGATAATAGAAGTGTACCAAAGTTATAAGATCAAAAGATGGCGATTACAAGCTTTTCCAACCGAAAACTATTATCAATAACCCAAGCTATTGATTCCTATTTTTACGAACCTTAATGTATTGTCACTACACTTCTAGGAACAAGAAATAACTAGCCAAATTCATCCAATACGGATGCGATTGAGTGGAAGTATGATCAAGGGTGAACTAGGTGTAGTTTCACCCTTATGGATTTGATTCTTTCTCTAGTGAATTGTGTGGAATAACCTATGATAGGGGCTGTATTTATAGGCTCTAGGGGTGCCAAAACACGTAGAGAGGAAGGGTAGGACGCCATATGATCGGACTCCATTCATTTAATAGCTTCGTCATAATTGCAGAAAAGCGTGCTACACTTTTTAGAACGTGTGGCGTACTTTGGGCATTTACAGCTCTTGACTGTTTTCCTAAGTTATAGATAATTGAATTTCCTTTCCGTGGCTGCTTGAATCAACTCAATCCGAGTTTGTATGACCAAGTTTTGGCCAAAACAGTGAACAGGTGTAGGGAAGCTAGAACTTGAGTTTACTTCTTCGTTTAAGTTCCATATCTTCGTGTATTCTTCCGTTTTCTTCCACGACACGTACCATGAACCTACAATAGCAAATATATTCTATTAAGTATCGAAAGTTCTTATAATTAACCAATAAATATATATAAAAGCATAGATAACACATATAGAAATATGTATAAAATGCGCGTTATCAAATCCTACCACACTTAAACTTTGCTTGTCCTCAAGCAAATCTAAGAAAAAAAATAAGGTCCTAGGTGACAAAATAAGGTAATATTTAAAATTTATTTTTTTTTGAAAATATTGTTGGTTTTATAATAAATAAGCGCAAAAGGCGCAAACACTCCCCCCCACACTTATTTTTGGTTTTTGTAACAAATAAGTGCAAAAGGCGCAAGCACCCCCCACACTTAAGGGTTTGCTTGCCCTCAAGCAAAATAAGGAAAATAATAAGCTTTACAAAACAAACATAGAATTATGAAAAATATTTTTGGTTTACAAAACAAAAATAAAATTATGAAGAATATTTTTGGATTTTTAATATGTGAAAACAGAGTTGTTTGACAATACCTAATGATCTTCAACTGTTATAACATAACTAAGCAATATACGATGTAATAAAGGGTAAAAGGGAAATCACACTCAATTGCTCGGACATGATTCATTAAGTTACCATAAGCTTGTACAAGAAACAAAATTGCACCGAAATGGCATAAGCACCAGGTATAAATATTAAAAGATGAATTTTATTCGGGTTACAATGTTAGGCTAAGGGATAATAAGGGAATGGATAAGGTATTGGAATCATATACTAGAATTGGTTTTATAATTAAAATACATGTCGACAAGTCCAAGAACCCATGTTGCTAGTTACGACAATCCACAAACCCGAGAGATAATCGAACCTCCCATCAATATATCCGGCACATATCATAATATATCAATACGTTGCAAGTGCCAACAACAATCCAACTCTTATTCATTACTTTTTTTCTCCTCTCTCTTTTTTTTCGATATTTTTTTATACAATTTTTTCATTTTTTTATTCTTCTTTTTTTTCTATATTTTTTATCATCTCCATATCACATAACTAACAGTTCCCCCACACTTGAGATAAGAATACACCACAAAATATACTGTAACACCCTTAAATCTGAGTACGCAGCGGAATGTTTGAATATCCGAGGGCGTTACATTTATGGATCAATAGCACAAGATCTGAGAATGACTACTAAACG
>BQNB010000830.1:16195-155185 GCA_026074375.1 Tanacetum coccineum
AATATTTGTACCAATGGGGGAAATTGATCCTATGTAAAAATTGGCAAGGATGTATCTAAAAGAGGTAGTCACGAGGCATAGGATACCTGTCTCAGTCATTTATGATCGCGACCCTAGGTTTGCGTCAAATTTTTGGAGGTCACTTCAGAAGGCATTGGGTACGAATCTGGATATGAGTATTGCATATCATCCACAAACTGATGGGTAAAGTGAGAGGACTATTCAAACTCTCGAGGATATGCTGCGTGCTTGTGTGATCGACTTTGGAAAGGGTTGGGTTAACCATTTTCCATTAGTCGAGTTTTCATATAACAATAGTTATCAAGCTAGCATTAAGGCTGCACCGTTTGAAGCACTTTATGGTTAAAAGTGTCGTTCACCTGTTTGTTGGGCCGAGGTTGGAGAAGTTTAACTCATTGGTCTAAAAATAGTGTAAGAGACAACCGAGAAAATCATTCAGATCAAGCAAAGAATTCAAGCCGCTCGTGATCAACAAAAGAGTTACGCCGATTTAAAGCGTAAGCCGATGGAATTTCATAGATAGGGTTATGCTCAAGGTTTTTCCTTGGAAAGGAGTAGTACGTTTTGCCAAATGGGGGAAGCTAAGCCCTAGATATGTTAGACCTTTCAAAGTGTTGGAAAAGGTTAGAGCCGTTGCTTACAAGCTTAAACTTCCTCAAGAGCTGAGCAGGGTTCACAATACATTTCATGTATCCAACTTGAAGAAGTGCTATGCCGACGAACCATTAGCCGTTCCGTTAGATGGACTCCATATTGATTACAAGCTTCATTTTGTTGAGGAACCAGTAGAGATCATGGATCATGAAGTTAAATGATTGAAACAAAGCCGTATCCCAATTGTCAAGGTTCGATGGAACTTCAGGAGAGGTCCTGAGTTTACATGGGAACGTGAAGACCAATTTCGGAAGAAGTATCCACACCTCTTCACAAAGACCGCACCGTCGTCAAGTGCCGCGTCTTAAGCCTTGAGGACAAAGCTCACTTAACGAGGGAAGACTATAACTCCCCGTGTTTTAGATCATTGTACGATGTCATTAATTTCACTATTTATTTTTAGTCTTGTATGCGTTTGCTTTTAATTTTAATCGTTAAGATAAATCACGTAAGCTAAAAATTATCAATCAATGTAAACGGGCATCAAACAATTAAATGTTTACGTCAAGCAAGTGTTAGATAATTATTTGGAGTATAATTATTATCTTTGTATATTTTATTTTTATTGGTTACGTAAAGTGTTTACTGGTATATGCTTAATTACACATACCTTTTACTTATTAAAACGAGCTTAAATAACCAAAAATGAACATAAAATGCCAAATATATGCTTGTTTTGTGATTTATGTTGTGCAGGTAACGGATATTCAGTAAAGGACAAAAATCAAGCCAAAACGGACAAAACCGAGCATGAAATGAAAAGAGCGTGAAAAAGTCAAAATCAACAAAAGTCAAAGTCAACAAAAGTCACCAAAGTCAAAATCAAAGATGGATCCGAAAGCAAAGAAATCATAAATGGGCCAACCCGTACCCATTTAATGGGCCGGGTCAGCCCATTAAGACACCATTTATAAGACTTATAAGTTTTTAAGCCTTAAAACCCTTTTAAAACCTAAAACCTTACCCGGCCCAAACATTAAGCCCAAAACCATACACCCTTAAAACCCCTTTCACCACAAGTCCTTAACCCTTTGCATCGTTAGTCCTTAGGGACTAACATTACAAATCCCTTAACAATTAACTCTAACCCCGTTATCGTGATTCACCCTAAATCAAACATTTCTCGCAAAACCTCTAAATCACTATTCATCCATCAATCTAAACCTCGACCCTTGCACCCCAAAACAAACCTATCACTATCCCTAAACCCCACTCACCCAGAAGCTGCCAAAGACACGCTGGCAATCCTCATTCATCTCATTCGTTGATGAATTAATGACCAAATCAAGGGCTTAGATCATACTACTTGGTGAACAAGCATAATGGATGGCTAAGATGATGATTTCGACTTACCTTACACAAACACATCTGCTCAACCCCTCACACAACTAGCACACTTGGAAGAGCCCAAGACTTGAAAATTTTAGTATAAATAGGGCCATTAGGGAAAGCTTTTGAGCTATCTACTTTCCTGCATTTTTAGCTTACATTTTAGTGCTTATTTTTCTGCTTATTGTAATTTTACTTTCAAAGTCTCGTACTCCTTTTAAGTTTAATGAAAATTTGAGTTTATGTCTTAAAATCCTATTTTACTTACTTACGGTTTCATTACTTTAAAAAGTTTCAAAAGCTCTTTATAAGCTCTTATTTACCAAGCTAATTCTTAGAATAGTTAGCTTTTTAGCTAAACTGTTTAAGAACTTGTTTAAGCCTTTTACCAAAAATCACTCAAAAAAAGCTATATTGGATGATAAGCCAAATTAGGATGGGCTTATTGCTGTCACTAGCTTGTTTTTAAACAAGCTAGAGCTGGTTGAATAGCTCTAAGAGCATTTTATACCCTTGTTTAAGCAAAGGGTCTTGTAAGTTTCATTTTTCAAGCTTTTGTCTTATTTTACTGTTGGCTTATTCCAGTGCTTATTTATTGCTTGTTTATGCTTATTTCTGCTTATTTATGTTTGTTAATGCTTATTATTACTTGCTTGTTGATTAAGTCTAATTTGTCTAAAGTTTTTATCATAACTGTCACTTTTTGCTTTAAACTGCTTATCTGTTTTGCTTATTTTAAAGTGCTTATCTGTGTTTGGAATTTGCTTAATATTGCTTTTTTATCATCTGTCTCTAAAAACTTTGGCTTAAATCAGTTTGAACTAAGCTTAAATATGGTTAATGAGAACTTAAAGGGGTGTTTGGTTTAAGACTTAAAATGGGTCAAAAATGGTTTAAAACTGTTTTGGGTCAGTGAGACTACTTTAACAAGTCCTTTTAAGTTGTCTTAATCTGTTTTTAAAAGTCTTAAAAGTTTAAAATCAAGTTTTGAGGTGTTGTGTACATGTTCTTCAAATCTGTGGATTTGAAAATTGTTCAAACTATTTATACTTGATCTTTGCTTAAAAGATGTTTTAAGGACTTGTTCATGCTTTCATTTTGTGTCTAAAATGCAGTAGGAAAAGATAGTAAACTTTACTTTTGCCATTGTGGTTTTGGTACAAAAATCTGTCAAAGTAGTTTTATTTTCTTTAAAAAAAGTCAATTTTCAATCTCAATTTTAGTTAAGTTAATGGAAGTTTTAGGGTCTGATTTTCACATAACAAGTAGTTAGTAGTATAAGCTTAATCTTTTTAAGCTTTTTGTGGTTTTAAAATAGCTTTTAATAGTCTAAAGTAGGCCTGCAAAAAGCCATTTGTCTTTTAAAAGGAAACCGAAAAGAGTGCAATCTGTGTGAACAGCCCTTTTCATAAGCCTTTTTTATGGCTTATTTGATTTTCAAAATGATTTCTAATTGATGTTTTAGAGAGCTTATAGGATAAGCTTTTTAGTGATTTTAGTCATTAAACAGGATCCATCTTCTAGCTTAAAAATAAGCTAGAAAGTGCCCCTTTGACTGTTTGGTTAGTAGGTTTTGGCCTAGTTACTTATTTGCTTATTTTAGCTTATGGTTTGTTAGGAATGCTTAATTTTTGTTTCTATTTGCTTACTAGGTGTAGGAGTAGGACTGTTTTTGCTTATCTTGTTTTGCTTTGGCTTATTTAGTTCTAAAAAAGCCAACCGTTTTAGCCTTTAAATCTTAGTATTAAAAAGCTAAGGCTGTCAACTTATTTCAGCCTTTTCCAGCTTATTTGTAAATTTTTAGCAAAAGTGTCTTTTTTAAAGATTTTTATTTTAGTGTTTTTTAACTTTTTCAAAAATAAAATTGCAAAAACAAAAACATTTAGGAGTTGGGGAAGTCCCAGTTTCGAACCTGGGACCTCAACCCTACTCAACCAAACGTTTTTAACACCACTCTCCACTACCACACTGCCCTTGGGTCTTTTCTGTTAGTCCTTTGCACAATTTAATTATTATCACCTTTTTGCCTCATTAGCTTATCAGCACTTTTTTGGTTTATTCCAGCTTATTTCGATAAGCTGGTTAAGCTATTTTATTTTTCCTAAGATCAGCACTAGTCAAAGCACTTTTCATAAATTTTTTAGATTTTTCTAAATTAGTTTACTATTTTTAATATTTTATTTCGTGTAAATCTGTTTTTAATTCATAAAAAAATATTAAAAAGTCAAAAAAATATAAATCTTTTTTAAAAAAATTTCTTTTATCATTTAGGACATTTTATAATTAAATTTGCATTCGTAAGGTTAAAATTTGTAGTATTTAGGTTTTTAAAGAACGGGCTTAGAATCCCGTTATCGTTTTTAGTGTTTTAGCTTAAATTGCTTTCATTTTAGGGTTTCTTTTATTTGTTTTTTGCATTTTAATTGTAGAAATAGAATCTAAATCAATCAATCATTGACCATTCAAACACGCGATCACGAACCTAATCACGATTTTCAATTCACACTTCGTCGGGACACGACCCGGGAAGGTTTTTTTTTGGATTTTGCTTTGGATAAAAGCAAATTTCCTTTTAAAAGCCTTACGGAATACTTATCTCTCTATTATTGATATTATCCTTATTATATATTTATATTATATTATATTTATATATATTAAGTGGGGATCAATTTTTGGCGCCGTTGCCGGGGAGGTGTGTGCGATTATCGTGTTTCGTTTGAAGATTAGTTTTTGAAGACCCTTCCTCGTGAAGTTATCATTTTCAGTTTGTGAATATTTTCTTCTTATTATAAAAATTAAAAATACCAACAATACTTTTCCTAAAGTATTGAAAGTACCAAAAAAATTAAAAAACAACAAAACAATCCGTGTCGTTAATTGTTAAATCGGCTCACCTTTGGAATTACAAACTATAAGAGAAGTAGAAGGAGGTTGATCCAACGAACTTTGACCCAAAAGGAGAAGGTTTTTAATAGCTTCGCGCTTACCTGCTCCTCTGCTTCTTTGTGCGTTTTTCTAAAGAGCTACCTTGAACTTTTGACTTATCAGACCCAAAATTATTTTAATTTTTGATTTCTTTTCCTTAGTACATGCGCACTCGCTCTTCTTCGAATCTAGTTGGTGAATCTTCTCCTAATCCAACTACTTCAAATCTGAAACGTCATAACCGTAGACGTTCAAAGAAACCTTTTTCTCTTGAAGAATCTCCCTTAGATACGATGGCCGATCAACGTACTACGGCAGAATTGCTCCGCGCACATACCGAGGGTTATGCAGAGGCAATTGTGGTTCCACCAATTCTTGCTGAGCATTTCGAGCTCAAGCATAGTCTCATTAATATGATGACTTCGGACCAACTCTTCGGACTTGAGAAAGACAATCCTCATGATCACATTCGTTGGTTTAACAAAATAACTTCCACGATAAAATACAAGGATGTGCCTAATTCAGCGATTAAGCTTATGCTTTTTCCATTCTCTTTTGCGAGGGCAGCCCGTCGTTGGCTCGAAAAAGAACCCCCTTGTTCTATTCTCACTTGGGAAGATCTTGTTTCCAAATTCATCAATGAATTCTTTCCTCCCTCAAGAATGATAAATCTCCGAAATAAAATTTCCAACTTTCAACAACGTTTTGATGAATCGTTTCATGAGGCATGGGACCGTTACAAAGATCTCCTTCGTGCATGCCCTCATCATGGTTTTACCGAATTGCATCAACTTGATACCTTCTACAATTCCTTAAACCCAGCCGACCAAGATTCTTTGAATTCTGCCGCTGGTGGTAATCTTTTGGAAAGACGTACTCAAGATATGTTGACAATTATCGAAAATAAATCCAAAGTCCGCAATTCACGAAACAAATCAATTGTTTCTCAAGTGAAATCAAGTGATGTTGATTCTTCTTCTTCCTCTGAGATAGCCAAACTTACTCATGTAGTAAATAAGCAAACAAGTGCTGTGACTACCGCCATGACCGCTATTCTCAAACAATTTCAAGCAACCCCACCTCCAATTTCAGTAAAAGCCGTTGAGAAAATTTATGTTACTTGCGGTGGTGCTCATCCTTATTATCAGTGTCTCGCCGCCGATGGCAACACTTTCCTGGAATTTCGGGATAATATTCAAGGATACGTTTCAGCAGCCGCGGTTAACTATAATTAGGGTAATTTTGGTTATCGTCCTTCGAGTATGGCTAATCAAATTCGACCACCGGGTTTTGCTCAACCAAATGTGCAAAATAATCAAAATCGGTTTAGCCAACCTCAAGGATATAATCAAGGAAAAAATTTCAAACAAGATACATCTTATCAAGCTCCAATTCAACAAAATCAAGTTGTACCTTTAAGTGAGTTGGAGAAAATTAAGAAGATAAATGAGGTTAATATAAAATCTATGCAAGCTCAAATTAACAATGTGAAAAATGAGTTAAGAAATGAAATGCAAACTTCGATTCAAGCTTCAATGTCTAACCAAACCAATGAGCTTAAGAACATGATAGCTAGCTTTTTTCCAAATAAACACCGCTTCTTCTTCGGGTTCGGGATCTCTCCCTGGCAACACCATTGCTAACCCTAAAGGTGAATTGAAAGCCATTACCACCCAAAGTGGTCTTGTTCTTGATGGACCTTTCGTTCCTATGCCTTCTTCATTCATTAATCCGGAGAAGGATGAACATGCAGAGGAGACTTTAACGGACCCGGGACTCGCTGAGTATACCTTTAAGGTCCCACCTCCTCTTGTCCAAAAATCTAAACCTACTTCTCTAAAGAATTATGTGGTGCACAAAAGGGATCCTCTTCACCCCAATATCCCTTATCCTTCAAGAATGCACCAAGAAAAACAGCAAGAGAAAGATGAAGTCCAAATTCACAAATTTTGGCAAATGTTCAAACAACTTCATGTCAATATCTCTCTTGTCGATGCTTTGATTCTTATCCTGAAATACCAAAAAATGATTAAAAGTCTCCTTTCCAATAAGGAGAAACTTTTAGAGCTGGCAAACACACCCCTCAATGAAAATTGCTCAGCGGTTATTCTTAAGAAGTTACCCGAGAAACTTGGAGACCCTGGGAAATTTCTCATTCCATGTGGTTTTAGTGAGCTCAAGTGCAAAGCCCTATCCGATCTAGGTGCTAGCATCAACTTGATGCCACTCTCGGTTTGGAAAAAGTTAGGTTTACCCGAGCTTATTTCCACCCGCATGACCCTTGAACTAGCTAACCGGGCAATTTGTACACCGGCTGGAATTGCAAGAGATGTCTTTGTTCCGGTTGGAAAGTTCACATTCCCTGCCGATTTCGTCATCGTTGATTATGAAAGCGATCCTCGAGTCCCCCTCATCTTGGGAAGACCTTTCTTACGGACCGCTCGTGCTTTGATTGACGTTCACGGAGAAGAAATGATTCTCCGTGACGGTGATGAAAGATTAATCTTGAATATGAGACATGATACTTCAAGCTATTCTAACAAGCCTAAAAAAGAATCAATCAACATGATTGACATCTACAATGTCTCTCATGAAGATTATCTTGAGGACTTGTTTGCAAATGAAAAGATAACAAATCATCAAAGTGGCAATCCCACTTTTTCTTCTCATACCGATTTAACTTCACCGGAAGTTATCAATCCATTGAGTGGCAATCCCACTCCGATTTCGGAACCCGTGACCAAGTCTTCTTCTTCCCCCACAATTACTTCCTTCGAAGAAAGTGATTTAATTTGGGAAGAATTCGAAGCTTATCTCGCAAGTGATTCATTTCCACCGGGAAATGATGATCCTGTCGACCTTTTACTCGAGGAGTTCGCCGATGAACTCGCTCTTATTACATATTAATTATTGATCCTTGCATCTCTCTCTCCCTTTCCTTTCTCATAATCAATTAAGTGGCGTAGTACCATCTTCTTTCGTCTGACTGAAACATTTGTCGAGGAGTTCGACGATGACTCGCTCTTATTACATTTCCACCGGAATAATGATGATCGCTTCCTTTTGATATCGATATCTGATCTTTGTAGAAATAGATTATTTGCTTATCTATGATTTCCCTACCAAGAAACTGGATTCTATTCTCGAGTGGATCTCTGTTGATGAGGATAAATCTGGCTGGATCCTTCTTAATAACGATCTTGTTGATTACACCATTCTGAGACTGTTCCACCGATGAGAAGTATACTCGTTGAATTATTCATCGCCACTTCGTTTTATATGAAGATGTCGATGATGTTCTTGTGAACTTGGTCCGATAATGATGATGTTTATAGATCCATTTGACTCCAAGGAAGATAAAATCAAAGAGTCTAAACTCTTGATTGATGAACTTGATTCCATAGATTTGTGATTTCCATCCTTCCCTCGAGTGTGACGCGGGTGTTCCTACTTTGACGGATTTTTTTCCGAGGTTGAGGCTTTCCTTCGCAACACAAATAACGAGGACAAGTATTTGGCATATCCGGGTATACTCATTCATGAGAACCTTTTTGAAGTCACTATTCGAGTAACACCGGATAAGAATGAAAAGAAGATATCCATATCTAATGCTTCTTTAATTCTTGAGGATTTTAATCCTCCTCTTTATGAACTTCCTTTCCCAGACGCGCAGAAAGAAGTCTCCGAGTCTGAAACTTAACTACTTGTTTCATTACCGAAAATAAGGAAAAGTTTTCACATACCACCGGGATTCTCACTTCTAAAGGAGTTCATATTTCTCTTCTCCTGGAATTATCTCATCGGGTGGCCCTATAGCTTTAAAGTCATTAAATTTTTAAGCCTGTGGAAGATTATTTTCCTTGCTTATAATGAAGTGGACATCCGTTTATTTTGGATTTTGGTTCAGTGTTCCAGTTCGTTTCCCTTGATCAGCTCAAGTATGGGGGAACGGGTCAAGCTTAGTGACCTAAAACAAGCGCTTCGTGGGTGGCAACCCATGCTTATCCTTATATAATTATAATAGTAGTAATGAATAAGTGTGTTGTGAGGAGGATCGCCTCTTCTTTTCTCGTGCTTTGTGTTTTGTGATGTATGTCCAGGATGTGCTCTGATTTTGAGAATCTCGTGCCTCGTGGTTTTGTTGCCTTCGTTCACTCGAGCTTCACTACCTCGGCTTCATTATAGGTTTCCAATATCCAGTCTTATAGACTAACGCATTTATCTTTTAAGCATACTTAATAAAGACTATTAGGATTTATCGTACGAGACCTTCTTAAATCATTAAGGACAATGTTCGCGTTATTGTATGGGGGGATCTATCGTTTTTGATTGTTCTGCTGCAGTCATTGTTTCACGTAATCCTGTTGTTATACATAAAGAATTACCAAAAAAATAAAATAAAATTAAAATTTTCAAAAAATAAAATAAGTGTTTTTGTCATCAATTTAAACTTTCCTTGTATGAGGTTGAATAAGAATAAATTTTGACTTCATCGATCGTGACGTGTATGGTTGAGCATCTAGCCTTGTTTCTTAACTTTTAGACTAGCATCGCGGTTCTTTGCGTATGAACGAGGAAATATTGTGGTTAATTATGAGTTAGTTGCTATAACATTGATTAGTTTGGAAATCTTAAGAGTCCGATTTACGTCTAGTTTGTGGATTTTCTCTCCTATAAGACTTTTAAACCGGACTATATAATACAGTGCTCTCTTCGAACAATTAATATCTATATCTACAATTTTTTTTTTAATGTATAGCCGATATCTATAATTTTAGTTCAATTTTATAATTAAATTTTTCTATATAGGTAATTTTCTTATATCGGGTAATATAAAGTGTAAAAAAATTGATTGAAAAATTGAAACGGTATTAATAATAATAAAAATTGTGGGCGCTAATAATAGTTTTACTGTATTTTGACGAGCTCTCAACGTTGTGCTTGTGCAAGTCTTCTATAATTAGTGTGGCGTGCATAGTAATTTATCCGAGATTGTTAAAAGTTTGTGCATCTTGTCCGGCTCTCTCACTCGAGGTTTTCAGAATTCTAAATGGTTTTTTCCGGGGGAGGATTTCGATTAGTTTTAATAAGATGTGTATTTTTAATTTAAGTTTAGTAAAATGTGATTTTATAATATTTTGAAGAGAAATCTCTTTTGCTTAAATTTCTTATTTGATTTTGTATTCTTGTCTATTTCATTTTATGTGGTGGTTTTTATGTAAATCAAGTTAGGTTGAAGGGATAATATCCTTGGGGTTTGATTCCGTTTAGGTCCGTGTGTCGCCCGTTTATTGTCTGTGGGGCGGGGTCAAAAGCTGGTCACTTAGCCGCAAGGTGGATGCTGTGAGTCGTAAAGTCGCTACATGGGTTGATTCTCGCTTCAAATTCATTACTTTTGGGTTGGACGTGAAGCATAGGAAATTTTGCAAAACGGGTTGATCCATGGTTGAAATTCGTTAATAAGCCTTTCACCTATAGATATAATAATTGGTCGGGAGCGAAAAGTTACTAAGGTTCAAGTAATGAGTAGTGTTAGCATCTTATTCTTATATTTGAAACAGTGTTTTCGTTTTTGTTGCTTGGTTTGGAATGATAGTGTAAAGTCGAGGGACATGAATTTATCCTTTGTTTGGGGCATTTTAGGATTAAACTTGTTTTCTTATTTATGATCCCTAACGTTATGAAAATTAATCGAATTGTCAAACTCATGTTAGTTAGGTTGCTCTAAATTAGAATTGTACAAAAAAAATGAGAAAAAGGAAAAATACAAAAATATGTGCGTAAATATTTTTGGTCAAAACGAGGCTTTTTAAAACTATTGATTATTTAATTCCCCTTGATGAACACTTAGCTACTTTTCGAGGTAATTAGTCAAGGGGGATTAAGATTCTTGGTTTTGTAAAGTGTTTACTTATGGCATTGCATGAGGACACGACAATAGTTTAGTATGGGGATTTTGGTATGTGCTTAATTACACATATCATTTACCTAGGAAAACGTGCTTAAAAGACTAAAAACATACCAAGAATACATTGTATTTGTGTGTTTTGCATTTGTATTGTGCAGGTAACGGATATCTAAGAAAAGGACAAAACCGAAGCCAAAACGGACAAAACCGAGCACGAAATGGAAAGAGCGTGAAAAATTCAAAATCAACAAAAGTCAAAGTCAACAAAAGTCAACAAAGTCAAAATCAAAGACGGAGCCAAAAGCAAAGAAATCATAAATGGGCCAACCCGTACCCATTTAATGGGCCGGGTCAGCCCATTAAGACACCATTTATAAGACTTATAAGTTTTTAAGCCTTAAAACCCTTTTAAAACCCAAAACCTTACCCGGCCCAAACATTAAGCCCAAAACCATACACCCTTAAAACCCCTTTCACCACAAGTCCTTAACTCTTTGCATCGTTAGTCCTTAGGGACTAACATTGCAAATCCCTTGACCATTAACTCTAACCCCGTTACCCTGATTCACCCCAAATCAAACATTTCCCGCCAAACCTCTAAATCACTATTCATCCATCGTTCTTAACCTCGACCCTTGCACCCTAAATCGGGAACTCGACACTTTATATAAATCAACTGATAAACGACAATATTAGAAATCAACTGATAAACGACAGCGTGTTCAAACGCAGGTGTAGTTATTTTGGGACGAGCGAGTATAACATAGTCCTTTGTTCAAAAAAAAAGTATAACATAGTCTCATATATATTTTTATAATGATATTTCTAACTTGTACTCTATGGGTATATGTTAAGAAATGTCTTACTAATTGCATGTCATCTTCTGAATAATTTATTAATGTCGTGAAGCCTGATATGAAGACCACTCAATGATTGCTGGTCATTAAGAAGATGACACACATGACGTAGGGCTCTCTTTAACTTGTGCCCTAAGCACGAGTTAGAAAAACCTTTAGGGGTTGGTTATTGGTACCCCCCTAAAAAGCCGTTTGTACCCCTCTTGATTTTTCTTGTTTTTTTTCATTTTTTTATTTATTTTTTATTTTTATAATTTTGTTCATATTATAAAACAGTGAAACGCAGAATGCGGAACGAAAATTATAAAGTTTAACAAGTCAAAATATTAAACTGTCAAAAAGTACGGAACAGAAACTGATAAAAAAGCTGTGTTGCACTGTAAACTAGAAGACAAAAGGAATCAAAAGTACAGAACATCCGTACTTTTGATGAGTTCGAAGGTACCAATAGTAGCACCCAAACCTTTATTATAAAAGAGAAGATGTAGTGTGTTATTTTGTTTGCTAAATTTTGTTTGTCCTTTCTTGACGTGAATTGGTGCATCTACTCACGAGTTAGGTGTGCAAATGTGTTTCACGAGCTCTAATGAAAGAGACATAAATATATACTATTTTCTACTTTTCTTTATCTTGCTAATGTGGAATTAATTTTAAAGATTACGATTATTTTTGGTCCATAACATGTTTTGACATTTGGATGTCTTGTGCTTGAGTTTAAGTATCATCACTTTGATAATCGAGTATCGATGTGACGGGACCTAATTTTCGTCATGTCCAAATTGCTTTTTTTTAAGTCTTTGGTATTTAGTGAAAGAAGGTGAAAGTGTGTGTTTATTTCATTAATTAACGATACAATATATAGGGGTACAAGACAACTAATCAATGACAAGATAAGTACAAGACAACTAGACAATGACAAGATGATTGTCAATTAGACAACTAATGATGGATATATGGATGAGAATGTGACAGCTCACGATTGACTAGATAATATCAATCTGCCAGGCTAACACTCTCCCGCAGTCCGAGCGACGAAAACGTGAAAGCTTTGGACTGGAATAGTAAACCTTGTACTACTCTTTTAACCTCGGGACCTTGCACGATTGAAGGGAACTTGTGACCTTAGGACAAATCACCAACACAAATTACGGGATAATTCAAAGTATCCCTATAACGGAGAATAAATCAAAGTATTCTCACCAACACAAATTACGGAATAATTCAAAGTATCCCTATAATGGAGAATAATTCAAAGTATTCCCACCAACACAAATTACGGGATAATTCAAAGTATCTCTGGAACGGAGAATAATTCAAAGTATTCTCTCAAAGATATAATTAAAATAAAATAAAATATTTGAGAAGATGGTTTGACGGGGTGGCGTAAGGAAGGCGGCTCAACATAGCCACCTCAGTCTGAGGATCAGACCTGCTCTGATACCATGAAAGAAGGTGAAACTATGTGTTTATTTCATTAATCAACGATACAATAGATAAGGGTACAAGACAACTAATCAATGACAAGATAAGTACAAGACAACTAGACAATGACAAGATGATTGTCAATTAGACAACTAATAATGGATATATGGATGAGAATGGGACAGCTCACGATTGACTAGATAATGCCAATCTGTTAGGCTAACATTTAGGATGCTCACGAAAAAAATACATGTGACTTTAACTCGATTTAATAAAGAACTTAAGGAAAAATACGGATTCGTGACCGATATTGTAACGTGGTCACCAAAAGCGTTCAAAAAGTGCAATTTCAAACATATTTTATGACGACTTTGTGTGGTGAGACGGCGTCTGTGGGTGTGACGGAGTATGTGACGGCAGTCAAAAACCCCAATGGGACGAGGTACACAGCCCGGAAGAGCGACATCGTCACACTATATATGACAGCGAAAGATGAATCTCTAAATCGATGGCGAGGTGACGATGTCACCAGCAAAACCTGACGTCGTCACACCCTGTTTTATATAAATACTTCACCTTGTTATTTATAATTCGTGTGGAACTTTTAAGATAAAAATCCTAAACGATGTTAGCAGCTTTTAAGCCCCTTTTGGTCTGGAGAAACATTATGTATTTAAAAGATAAGTTGCTTAACTAATCCTTCAGTTATGTTTAACCTTAATTGTTTGATTATGTCGATTTTTTGTTTCTCTATTACTATGCTAGGCTAAATTAACTAGTATTTACTTATGATAGCATGAAACTTAGTTGTGTGTATGCTTAATTTGTTGTCTTTTGCGATGAATGTTCGTCTTAGGTAGTTGAAAACTGGCTAGGGGTTGTCTTAGCTTAAACGTCAGCTAAAACAGGACTAATTAATGCTTATGTCTTAGGTTAATTAAATAGTATGAGTATTTATTGCGTGTGCTGGTTATTGTGTGATTTTTAAGCAATCTGATAGGCGTCATTCACTTAGGCTAATGCATAGACGTGAGATTGACCAAACCAAAATTGCAAATAAGGAATACTCCACATTACATTAGCAGTAACATGACAATTCACCAAATTAGGTAGATTATTTTTGTAACCATGGTTTCCGACACATTTGCCGAATAGTCCACGGGGCTTGAACCCACCACCACACAGACTCAAACCAGGTAAAGCCCTTCCTTTTCAGGAGGTTGGCGTGGCTACTCAATGTTGTTTGCACCTAGCAGGAATCGAACTTGAGACCTCACACATTTTAGAGTGATAGCACAAACCCTTTTGCTACTAGGCCACCCTAAGTAGATACGTTTTCGCAATATAAAAGTTCTTACCATTTACTTTTCTTGTCATTTTATTTATGCATTTAAGATAATATTAGTTTAAAATCAAATCTCTCAAAACTCCGATTGTATAACTTCTTACATAAAATACAAAGTACAAAAAAAAGCTTATCCTCTCAAACTTTAGATTTAGGTGACATATACTTTGAATCTACCGAGTCCTCTAGAGAATGACCGAACCCCAAACTTTACCTATTCTAAACTATAACAACTAAGTATATTGGTTAAAAGTAGGGCTGTAAACGAACAGAACGAACACGAACGGGGCCTTGTTCATGTTCGTTCATTTAATTTTAATCGGACAAATAAACGGACACGAACGCTTAAACGGACGAATTTTGTTGTTCACGTTCGTTTATTAAGAAAATGAGTTGTTCATGTTCGTGTATGTTCGTTCATTAAGAAACTAAACGAACCTTAAACGAACATAAACGATTGAACATAAACGAACGAAGAAAAAAACATAAAATATTATCAAATTATGCAAAATTTTATGTTTTATAAGTGGTGTTTTATTTAAACATATTAGATTTAAAAGTATACAATTAAAAGATATGATATACGAATATAAACATATAAATGAACATAAACGGACCTTAATAAACACCTAATCGGACGTTCACGAACATAAACGAACGAACGTGACTTGTGTTCATGTTCGTTCATTTAACTAAACGAACGTAAAATAATGTTCATGTTCGTTCATTTAACAAATAAACGAACATAAACAGACTTTTTACCGAACGGTTCATGAAATGTTCAATGAACGTTCAGTTCGTTTACAGCCCTACTTAAAAGAGTTGTAAAACTTAATGTTTTGCAACTCGACACATCAATCTATAACCAATCTAAACGTAATAGGATTTCCCTTTCATAATACATCGCCGATGTGGTCTAGTGGTTTCTTGTTTCACAAGTAGCAAACCATAGTACGATAGCTGAAGTTTACAGGTTACACTTTTACACAGCATGCACAAACAAACAAACAAACATGCTCGCATGGAGATAAAGAGGTCAGAGTGAGATACCACGTATGCATAAGCTGTTGCTATCACCCTAATTTAAGTGTAAATATTTAGATATAATATTTTGGCTGCTATATGTAATTTGTCAACTTTGTGAAATGAGGCCTCGTTTATATATTTTTACTTTTCTAAAATGTAACAAATTCATAAATTTACAATCACATGTGAAAAGCAAATTCGTGGATGAAAATATGAGAGAAAATTTAATAAAAAAAACATATTGTTATAAATTACATAACATTTTATTATGTGAGATTTTTTTTTAAAATTTATGTAGTTATAGTAATTCCTTTTTATAATATATATACTTTTATCTTTTAAGCAAATGACACATTTAATGAACTTTAATTAAATATAATACAATTACTTTATTTGATGGGGTTTTTAACTTGTGCTATTGTGATAGAAGCTTTTAATCATTCGTGATGTTTATCAAACATATCATTACTTTAATAGAAAGAAAGTTATTTAAGGAAGCAGACTGTTGAGTTGTGAAGGCTTATCCCACATCGGTAAGATAAGTAAACTGAATAGGAGTTTCAGACTTATAAATATTCCTCTCATTGTAATTGTAAACTTGGACCTGGGTGTGTGTGTCTCATTGTATCTTGAGTGTGTCTGTTTGTACCCCGTGCAGCTTAGCACGGGTCGTGCAGTTGGGCACGACCGTGCAGTTTGCAAGAGCTTAATAATATCTCTCTGGTTTGATCCCGTGGACTGCCACGACTATCCTTGTCGTGGATACCACGTTATATCTTGTGTCGATTTACTTTTCGCTATTTATCTTCCGTAAGCCTTGTTTGTGTTTTTTGTTGTTCTTACTTGTTTGGTTATTCGTTGTGTGATCCTTTGTCGTAGGTGTAATATCCTTACAAGTGGTATCAAGAGCCGAGGTTCGAGAAGAAGGAATCATACAACTTGGAGGAGGCCATTACGAGAAGAACAAAGACTTTGTGTTTGGTTCGTCATATTCTACACAGCGGTGGTAGAATTGACATTGCGGGTTACGATAAACAATGCCAGAAGACGTGAAGTTAAATATCGACAGAGTCAAGAGGTGTTAGTAGACATTCCAGAGAGGATTACAGAGCATAGGTTGAGTTTAGAAATCACTCAAAGCTCAGGTGGGAGCTCAGATACGAGTGAGGGGTCCGAAAACAGTAGGAACTTCGAGAATTATGGAAGCTCGGGTGAAGGATTGATGCTCTGAGAAGCAAGTGCTTGGTTATTTGCTTACAGTTGGTGTAGCAACAGTCAAATAAGAGTCTAGTTTATGGCAGTTGTGTAATCCAAAGAGAGGTGAGAAAAACTTGTGAGAGAGTTTTGTGAGGATATTGAGAGTTGAAGCGTCTCAATTTTGTAATCACAAATCTATATTAAGTTTTTCTATTGGATTAGGCAGTTGCATAAACAAGCAGAGAATTGAGAACGGAGGATGGTGTCTTACCAGAGAGATAGAGAGGTTATTCCCAGTTTAATGATGTTAGTTCAGGATACCTTGTATCGAAAGTCTCCTAGCCATGTGTTTGGTTAGTGGCGTGTCCCGTATGTTCGGCGGTACAGGAAGGTCAAAGCAGTAGCATTATTAAAGGGAAGGTGGTTTGAAGTTTACGGAGATTACTTGAGACGGAGAGGAGTGAAGTGATCAGCCTTCAAGTGGGAGATTGTTGAGTTGTGAAGGCTTATCCCACATCGGTAAGATAAGTAAACTGAAGAGGAGTTTCAGACTTATAAATATCCCTCTCATTGTAATTGTAAACTTGGACCTGGGTGTGTGTGTCTCATTGTATCTTGAGTGTGTCTGTTTGTACCCCGTGCAGCTTAGCACGGGTCGTGCAGTTGGGCACGACCGTGCAGTTTGGCAAGAGCTTAATAATATCTCTCTGGTTTGATCCCGTGGACTGCCACGACTATCCTTGTCGTGGATACCACGTTATATCTTGTGTCGATTTATTTTTCGCTATTTATCTTTCGTAAGCCTTGTTTGTGTTCTTTGTTGTTCTTACTTGTTTGGTTATTCGTTGTGTGATCCTTTGTCGTGGGTGTAATATCCTTACACAGACGAGTTCATCCAATGCTCTAAACTTGTGTCACCATGACACAAGTTAGAAAAACCATCTTGTTAGATATGAGTAAAAGACTCGGTCACCCCGTATATTTATTGTTTATAATAGTTCGTAGTTTAATAGTTAATCGTATGTCTTTCGGTTTTAAGCCGGGTACTAATACCCGGTATTTTGTAAAAACTATATAAGCCTCTTCCAACTTTGGAAGAGGCAAGCTAGTCATAATCATTTTCCATTTAAACACATACATTTCTCTCTCTAGAAATCCTCTCTATGTGTTTCTCTCTCTAGAAACTAGCCCAATCACAAGAATCATCACCGTGTTATGAAATAAACGATCCTACAATTGGTACCAGAGCCTAGTTGGATTCGTGATTGATTCTTATGGTTGATTAAGCTCAAATTTCGTGGCTCATTTTGAAGAAAAAAACCACGGCTCACTTTTGATTTTGGGCTTATTGTTTGTTAATCTTGTTCTCTACTTGTTCTACACATCAAAAGGTTAGAGTGTTACAAATTTCGTGGCTAATACAAGCTCCTAGTTCGAATTATAAGCTTTTAAAGCTTAGTGTTCTTCGTGGAGGGTTGCTTCATATTGGACGATTCTCAAAGAAATACGAGTTAAGGTGTGTTTAATCGTCATATACACACTTAATATTGTATGTTGTAACCTAGTTTCGTGGCTGGAAAGATAATATGGCTTGATTTTGCTTAATTCGTCCAAGTGTTCTTCGTGGAGAGTTGGTTAAAATATCATTTTCTAACCGGCGGTTTGACAAAAGATAGGGACAAGATCCGGATTTTTAGGAAAAGGTAGCCGGCGAGTTGACCAGGTCAAAGGCGAGTTGCTAAACGGCGAGTTGCTAAACGGCGAGTTGCTAAACGGCGAGTTGCTAAACGGCGAGTTGCTAAACGGCGAGTTACCAAACAGCGATTTGAGTATTTTATTAGGGCAGCGAGTTGTCAAAAGAAGCAGCGGTTTGATTATTCTATTACACGGCGGTTTGCTTACACTAGCAGCGGTTTGATTTAAAAAAAAAAAATTAAGAAAAATTTAATTTTTCCTATAGCCTTTTTAGCTCATTTTTACACCAAATTTAAATTTTGGTAATAGGGTAAAAATTTTGTTAAAAAATTCAAATTATTTTTGGCGGGAAAAATTAAGAAAAAATTAATTTTTCAATAGCTTTTTTAGCTAATTTTTACACAAAATTTAAATTTTGGTAATAGGGTAAATTTTGTGTTTTGGTCAAAATTCAAATATTTTAGGGCCAAATAACAAACCGTCAACCTAAACAGGACTTAAACTGCATTAATTTGGCGGCGAGTTGGCCTGTTAGGCAGCGGTTTGCTCAATCAATAGGAGGCGGTTTGGTTGATTTCAAAGCGGCGGTTTGATTTCAAGGAGGCGGTTTGATTGATTTCAAAGCGGCGGGTTGATTTCAAAGCGGCGGTTTGCTCAATCAATATCCAGACGACACCCCTTTTAGCGACACTTTTTGGCGGAAAAATTAAGTAATTTGAAATTTTTTTTCTATAGCCTTTTTAGCTTATTTTTACATCAAATTCAAATTTTGGTAATAGGGTAAAAAAAATAAAATCGGTCGACACCTTTTTAGCGACTTTTTGGCGGGAAAAATTAAGTAAAATATAATTTTTTCTTTAGCCTTTTTAGCTTATTTTTACACCAAATTTAGATTTTGATAATAGGGTAAAATTTATTTTTTTTATAATCCAACTGCGCCAAATTTCAAACAAATCAACAAACCAAATATCACAACCAATTATTCATTTACGGTTTTCTATTGATTTTGTAAAATCCCGGTAAACTTCTTATTGGTTTAAATTTTAGACTTGTAAAATCCCGTGAACGTTAATTGCATTCATAACCAATATATCAAGATGTCTAATATGTCAGAAGATCGTGATAGATACAATGTGAATAATCAAGGAAGACCATTTCAGAGGAACAATGCAAGAGGAAATGTTGTAGCTGGGAATGTTGAAGGTCAGAACAGAGATGGCAATGTGAATCCTGGTCAAGCTAAACCCGTTATGTGTTACAACTGCAAAGGAATCGGGCACATAGCACGAGAATGTCCACAACCAAAGCGTCCTCAGGATTCAGACTACTTCAAAGACAAGATGCTGCTCATGAATGCTCATGAGAATGGTGCTGTACTGGATGAAGAGCAGTTGTTGTTTCTTACAGGAGAACAGGTCACCAATTTTGATGACGATGTCTTTGAAGCTGATCAATGCGATGCATTCGACTCTGATGTTGATGAGGCTCCCACCACACAGACCATGTTCATGGTAAATCTTTCATCTGAAGATCCAATCTACGATGAAGCCGGGCCATCATATGACTCGAATACTCCGTTTGAGGTACAAGATCATGATACCTTTGTAGATCATATGGATGAGTATCATGAAGTACACGAGATGCAAAGCGATGTACAACACAACTACGTTGTTGACTCTGATGCTGACTATACGAGTGATAGTAATATTATTCCGTATGATCAGTATGTGGAAGACAACGAAGAACATGTTGTACAAAGTAATGTATCTTCTGTACGAAATGATGCATTGATGTCAATTCTCGATGAAATGCATGAACAGGGTGTCCAAAGTATGTCAACAAATAAGCAGGTTAAAGTAGTTAATGACTCAGTGACTTATGAACTTGCGAGATATAAGGAACTAGTCGGGGTGTATGAATAACGGGCTAAGTTTGAATTAACTGATAGAGAACGAAAGATTGATGAACAAATGAGAATAATTATCTCTGACCGAAATCGAAAAGAAACTTCTTTAAAATCGGAACTTCATTCTGCACAATTGCAACTTCGTTCTACCCTTAACCATCATAAGATAGTGAGGGAAGAAGCGATCATTTTGAAAAAGGATTTTAAACAAAAAGAAGACAAATTCCTTGAAGAGTTTTTAGACATAAAAAGGCTAAAAGAAAAGGTTGAAGATAGATTATACAAACACAAACGGTTCACATGATATGTAAACCAAAATCATTTTATGATGAAAAGAACAAGGTAGCGATAGGCTACAAAAATCCCTTATATCTCACTCGTGCGAAGCAAGTTCAACCAGCCCTCTATAATGGTCATGTATTAGTCATGTCCAATCATGCACGTCCTGTTGTGCATGACTCAGTAGACACTCGTGATATGGCTGAGATAACTAGGAAAAGAATGATGAAGAAAATGAAAAGCCCTCTATGTGTGGAAATAAAGTTAGGATTGCCCCCCCCAGATTACTTGAAGGAGAACCTTCTTGCAACCTTTGCTCCACAAAGAAATCTAACCCCAGAACAGATATTTTGGTCCATAGATGAAAATGACAGGAAAAAGGCTGAGACCTCAGTTCCAAAACCACTTTCAGCATTGACAGTGTATCCACCCAATACTCCTGTCAAGCTTGTCCCTAGAGTTCTTCCAACTAAAAGTCAAGTGAAGATTAATCTTTATGTACTCACACAACTTTTTACGGAATTTGACAAAACTTACAAAATGAGAATCACCCCAACAGGTGTTACAGAAGGGGAAAGAGGTTTTGAGCAAACAAAAAGATGTTACCTTACTGAAGTTATTCCATTTTTCAAAACTCTTAAAGAACACTTTGCAGGAGTTCAAACGGCCCTCTTTAAAGAAGTTAAAGTAATGGAAGAAATTTTTAATCAAATGAATGACGAAGTGGACCTGAATACTGTAGACAAGCAATGTGCTAAAATTGTAAAGAGAAACCTTCTCATTAAAAATGAGAATTTGATTGCTAATTGTATGTCGAATCAACTGTTGTATGATGTAGAAAAATCAAGTTGTCTAGATCTTGAAGCTGAGATGTCTAAAGTTCATAATGAGTCAAAACATATTTCAAAACTTGAAAGGGAATAACTAAATTTTCAATTAAAGTATCAACATCTTCAAGAAAGTTTTGATAATAACAAATCACAAACATCACAGGAAGCTCCTGATTTTAACTTATTCTTTAAGATCAAGAATCTCGAACATCAGATTCAATAAAAAGACAACGTGATTAGAGACTTGAAAATTCTAGTCTCTAATGTGAATGACAGAAGTTGTGAGCCTTATAATGCTAACGATGTCACTGATCTTCTTGAACATAATGAGCATTTAAGAGCAGAAATAGAAAAGGTTAAGCATCATTACTAGGAAATGTTTGAGTCTATTAAGATCACGCGCACTAGCACTAATGAAAAGACATCTTCCTTGTTAACACAGATTGAGGATCTTAAGGCTCAGTTAGAAGGAAATTTGAAAGTTGCCACTAAAAGTTCTGTCAAAACAAAAGTTCTTGCGCCTGGCATGTATGCCATTGATGTTAAACCCATCTCGCATCCCCTTAAGAACGAGTGCTCACTTAGACGATATAAACCATCTTTATAGGAGTGTGTAGAAAACGGTTCATAAGATTATAAAAGAAGCTAGAATTGTAAAAAACCTTTGATAGTGCCCTTACTTCTCTTGTCTATACACGAAACGTTCTCAGAATTGTTAGGATTGTGGTTCGGACTTGCCCGATAGATCAATAAGGCTGCCTTACCTCTTTCACTAGAAAAAAAGCAGTTACTTTATTGATAGCTCAGGAACTTCAATAATAACAAAAAGAAACACAGAAGTGCACCAAAACAGTTCAACAGACTAAATGTCCATGTGATTCATTCTACAGGAGTTAAACACTTCATGAAGCAAGCGGATCAAAGCTAGAAGCAATACAAAGAAAAATAGGATATGCCTTCTGCTAAGAGTAAGAATAAGGAAGAAAGTAGAAGACTCCCTACGACAAATAAGTCAGTATGGACAAAAGTGAATCGGGTTGTTTCTAGCATTAGTTCTATGCGTGTTGTAATTATATTTGAATTCATGATTCTGTGTGCAAAACTTGTAACAAATGTTTTAACCCTCTGCAAGTCAGAAAGTGTGTTGTTAATATCTCGAGAATTCTGTTAATGCTACAATAATATTATAAATTGTCTTGAATAAAGGGAAGCAGATTCTGGAAAACCAAAAGGCAAACGTCTCGATAAACAGGTTTGACAAGACCAAGTTGGTTGAAAGCAAGGGCAACTAATTTGCTAATGTTGGTTATCAATGGAGATCACAAGGATAGAAAGTCGCCTTAGGGAAACTTAAGTTGTTGTTGTTATCAAATGGTGAACCACAGGAAAGAAATTTTGCCTTAGGCGAACTGTGCCCTTTAACTAAGCTTTCTATGAAATGTTCTATTATATCTGCTAACCAACAGGTCCCCAACAAAAATTGGGGAACCGAAATTCCATAACTATCCACGTCGACTAGGTTTTGCAAATGCAGGTGGTTACAGATTCATCCTTTGGTATTTGGGACTCAGGCGTTAAAAAATATGACGGGGAATCGTTCATAGGCCTCAAGACTTTGTGGAAAAAGTTCATCGGGGACTGTCCAGATTCTGGGAATGATTATGTTGTGCCATATGGGTTATGGAGATGACATGATGGTGACAGTGTGGATTCTAGGGCTATTATGATGGAAGGCCTTGGACACATCTTTTTTTTGTTGGGCAATTTTGTGATTCAGATCTTTGATAACTAGGTGGCCTTCAAAAAAAACAATTCGTGCTTTGTTCTGTAATATGGATGTATGGACTTACTGAAAAGGTTGACGCGACTCAAAATTAGTATGCTCATGTACGCATCAGTTCAGGACCGAGCCTAATCATGATGAACCCTGGACAACTTAATTCAGGGCTCGCCCCATCGCATTGTCCCTGCAACTCAACATTCCACCAATAGATAAGATCTGGATTTTTATTCTAAACGATGTTCGATGAATACTTGACATCTACAGATAGTGACAGTACCTACTGCTACTGTTGTTACTGCTTCCAATTGTTTTCTTACTAATACATCTGTTTCTACTAACGATTGCTCAAGATGCACCTCTATAAGTCATTCCTATCATCCTCACAGTGCATCTCCTGTCTTTCCTTAAAGTGTTGCTAGCTGGACCATCTATCGAAGCACACCTCAATTACTTAGCTTGACTTCATACCTCTGTTAACCCTGTTACTGGAGTACCTGTTCTGCAAGTCAAATCAGGGGATGTTAGTTAGCTGAACCAACCAAGTTAATCAACCACCGGATCATCTCAGAAAATAGACCAAGGATCACCCTCTTAATAATATCGTTGGTAATCCTTCTCGTCCGGTATCCACCAGAAAACAGTTAGCTTCCGATGCTTTGTGGTGTTGTTACCATACCGTACTGTCAAAAGTCGAACCAAAGAACTTCTCAAAAATAGCCGTGAATGAATATAGCTGCGTTTTGAAGCTACGTAGACATAATATTTACGAATTTGATCGACTTAAAGTATGGGAACTAGTACCACGCCCAGACTATGTAATGGTTATTGGTCTCAAGTGGATTTACAAAGTCAAGCTTGATGAGTACGGTGATGTTCTGAAAAACAAAGCTCGGTTAGTAGCAAAGGGATATCGTCAAGAGGAGGGTATTGATTTTGAAGAATCATTTGCACCTGTTGCACGAATAGAAGCCATCAGAATATTCATTGCCAATGCGGCCAGCAAAAATATGATCATCTATCAGATGGATGTCAAAACTACTTTTCTGAATGGTACATCTGAGAACAGTATTTTGTTAGTGTCAACCAGAAGGCTTTGAGGACCCTGATTACCCTACTCACGTCTATCGTTTGAAGAAGGCTCTTTATGGGTTAAAGCAGGCTCCAAGGGCGTGGTATGACACACTATCAAAGTTCCTTTTGGCCAACAATTTCTTCAAGGGTGCCGTGGATCCTACGTTATTCACACACAAATCAGGCAAACATATCCTTCTCGTTCAAATATACGTAGATGATATCATTTTTGCCTCAACTGATCATAATGCGTGTAACATATTTTCAAAAGAGATGAGCTCTAAATTTCAAATGTCGATGATGGGACAAATGACGTTTTTCTTAGGCTTACAAATTTCTCAAAGTCCCAGAGGTATCTTCATTAACCAAGTAAAATATGCCCTCGAAACCTTAAAGAAATATGGAATGGATCTTACAGACCCTGTCGATACACCTATGGTGGATCGATTAAAACTGGACGAGGATCTATTAGGGATTCTAGTTGACCAAACTCGATTTAGAGGAATGGTTGGCTCCCTTATGTACCTCACTTCCAGTAGACCCGACCTTGTATTCGTTGTGTGCATGTGTGCTAGATATCAGGCTAAGCCTACCAAAAAGCACCTTGAAGCAATCAAACGTATCTTTCGGTACCTAAAAGGAACCATTAACATGGGTCTTTGGTATCCCGAAGGGACAAATGCTATGGCACTAACAAGCTTATGCAGTGCAGATCATGCGGCGATGTCAGGATTCGAGAAGAAGTTCGTCGGAAGTGCTCTAGTTCTTGGAGATAGATTGGTTAGCTGGTCATCAAATAATCAAAAGAAGCACGTCCATTCTCAGCAACAGAGGCGGAATAATTGCAATGTTCTAGATGCAAGATCAAATCCTTTGGATGAGATTCTCAGATAAAGACTACGGCTTTCTGTTCATAAGTACTTGATTCCCTACATATTGCTCGTCCCTGTGTATACTGTGATAACAACAAAGTTGCATTGCTCTAAGCCAAGCTAACAATGTCAAGCACTCACCGATCTAAAGAACATCGACATACGACACCATTTCATTCGAGAAAGCAAGTGGAATAATGAGTTTACTGACAGTGGTCTAACTATATTCGTGGAAAACAAAACTAATTATATCTGGCAGATATCACTCATAAAGCTCTTACCAAACAGAGAAGCATTTCGATTTTTTACTCCCACGGACTTGGCATGATGAGTTTAACCCCTGAACCTCAAACGACTTCAAGAAGGATCGAGGATGAGTAAATGAAGTGTCCTCTTGTATCCTTTATACATAAGTACATAAAAAATAGACTTGGTAAATATTTTAAGTCATTTGGAATTATAAAATGGTTTGCAATCACTTCAAATTGCAACCCGATTCTCATTTGAAAGAAAGATTGTCGTCTGAAAGACAACTATTCCTAACAACGGATAATTAATTTTACTCGGGCATGGATTACTTTATATCCATGCAATTTAGGAATAATGTACGTTTCAGTGCATTTTTCTTAATTCGGAAGAGAAGTCTTCCTGTTTGATAACCAAATAATTTTTTGAATTTGATTCTTCAAAAATTATTTGGTTGTTAATCCACGGTGGTAAGAGTGTTGTTTGAAATCAATCTAGACAACAAAAAATTTGACATCAATTCAATGTATTTGTTCTTTAAAATAGAATAATGGCAGTATCGATTGAAGGAGGCGAGAGTGCTTGTTCAAATTTTATGTCTGGTGGTGTCGTTATTAGAAAGTGTAATCGTGGTCTTGGAGAGCAAGATAAGCTAAGGACCAAATCTTCAGAGCCTCTCACTGCATCAGATGATGTTCCCTTTAGCGTAATAGAGAAACTGATACAACATCAACACTTCACACCACCACCTCCACTACAAAAATACTACATGTCATCAAGATATATGGTGAGCGAGAAAGTTAAAGATCAGAAATCTTGAATGATCATTAGTGGGATGACTCGAATATTGGCTACCAAAATAAATCATGAGAAGTGAATAATTAAGATCAATATCATCGGTAATGCACAATACTATCTTGTACATTCTAAGTAGTATGGGAATTTGATGTTATGTGTTAGTGTCTATGGGTGGGAATTCTTTCATGAGTTTTTCATTAAACTTAAAAAAACCAGGTTTTGAGTTTACGAAAAAATCTTTTTTAAATTTTCATATATGACACTAACACATTCCCACAACGATTGAGGGGTGCATTAATATGGTTCCGATACACAGGCCTTTGTACTAAATATGATCATACATCTAAGGTTCTCAAGGTGTATTCTCCACCCCCATGTGCTAAACATTTTCGAATACCGATGCACATGTTGAGGGGGAGCTTTTCTGAAATGCAAAAACAATTAGGTACTAAACACTTTGATAGTTATATCATAAGTACCTGATTGAGTTTTTCAACAGTGATTACCAGAGGGATCTACCCAGGGACAATCCACTAGTTAGTACAGAAGTCCTTAGGTATGATTAAAAGGAGTAAATGTGAGAACAAGGGAATAGTGCCGACTAAGATGAATCTTAGTACTGGATATTATACCCAACAAGGTGTTTGTTAGTCATTGAAAGTCTCGGTTAAGCACTGAAGAGGTTGAGGGAATAAAAAGGAATTGTACAGATAAATTGGGTGTAAAGAAGAAGCGTCCTCATACACTTAAGGCAATGAACGGGTCAAACATATGCTGTCAGAATCTCAACTGTTGATTTGCTGACATTGAAAATGTTTATTCATAGACCCAGTGATGCAATGCACAACCCTTCCCAGCCATTCGAGTTTCTTTTAAAAGAGACTTGTCTCATGTGTCACGGAGACTAAACATGTAATATACTCACTCACTCACTACGATGTGAGTTAGTTAGTTCTGTATTTGATGGTGTGGCGCAGTCAGCTCCAGCCTCCGATCACTAAAATCAAAGCGTACTTTCGAGTCTAGAGCTAAGAGATCATCAGTTAATCTCGTTAGAACACATTTCCAGTTATCTTGTCTCTCACACACTGTGGAAACAAGTTTATCTTAAGAGTCCTACGCATTATCCTTGTGATATTGCCAGAACATCCGAGTGATACGAAGGTATTCACAATGAAGATGGAAATACAGCTAGAAGCTAACTAAACAAGCTCTAGGTAGGTTGACTTGTGCGTTTTACAAGAATCAAACTGTTTCATTGGAAAGGAACGATGGTGCGGTTCTACATGGAATCAAAACTTGTTCCAGTATAAGAATTGACGGTTAATGAAAAAAAAACAATTTGACAAAAGAATCAAAAACTCTCGATGTGTACAAAAAACTTTCATAATTATCCAACATCAATTGGATTTTTCACTATTTAATTCGTCTCTTTTTTGCTAACTGTTTTATTACAGGAACATTTAAAGATGGAGATGAAAACCCTGTACCAGCAGAGTCAAGTTCATAACCTAATGCTCAGACACGACCTACACTTGTTATGAAGTTATGTAAGATCTCATAAAAGGTTTGTCAAGCTTCGCATACTCTCGTTATCATATTTTCTTCACAAGTGCACAGGATGGCAATTAGATTTCTAGATGATGAGAGATTTTGTTTGGATGATGAGCTCAAGAATAAGCTTATGATAAAAAAAATCAAAACAAGTCAAGTAACAGCTCAATTGTTATCTAAAGTTCACTACAACTAAGTAACTAGATGTAACATGAAGAATCAAAAGGTCTACAACTGTAAGATGATTATGTCTAGTTGTTTTCAAGGGTGACCTCCCTTAGGGGGAGATTGTTAGATATGAGTAAAAGACTCGGTCACCCCGTATATTTATTGTTTATAATAGTTCATAGTTTAATAGTTAATCGTATGTCTTTCGGTTTTAAGCCGGGTACTAATACCTGGTGCTTTTGTAAAAAAACGTTATAAGCCTCTTCCAACTTTGGAAGAGGCAAGCTAGTCATAATCTATTTTACACTTCACACACATGTTTCTCTCTCTAGAATATCTCTCCATGTGTTTATCTCTCTAGAAACTAGCCCAATCACAAGAATCATCACCCGTGTTATGATTTAAACGATCCTACAATATATATACACCACACAAGATATTGACCTGAATGCAGAGATGATGTACTCATTCGGTTCTCTGAAGTAGCCTGTAGTCAATATCTCATACGCGACCACCAACAAAGCATTCCAGGTTTCAGAAGATCCTTCTGGTCTTGAGTCTCCGTTCAATAGCATGTATAAATTCCTTGCTCCTTGCCACATCCTTATCAGTCCAAAACCGTGTGTTCATACCTGGGTTGAGCCGATTGACCTTGTATTCCTTAACTCTGCATAATATTTGTCAATGTACCATCACTGAATTTGTAAATCTTATTGAACCTCATGATCTTCCGTTCATTGTTACCAACAGGGAACACAACTGCACGAGGCGACTCAATGATTGTATAGTCGTGCTTGTACTCGAAGCCTTTTGCATCCCATCCTGGTTTAGTGAGATTCAGCTGTTTCTGCTAGCTCTCAATGCCGAGTTGGAAGTCTTCAACCCACTGTCGAATCACTAAGTTGTGTGTCCACAGATTAACAACAATAGAAAGCATACGTTTGTGTGAGCCAGAAAGATGATTAAGATGACCTTGTAGAAGCAGCAGATTCAGGTCTTCAAAGTCACTGGGATACAAGTTTTTGAAATCCTTTTCTGCAATCGTGTAGTCTTGATAATCAGCTCTGCGCAGTGTGATCTCTTTCAAGTAGTCGTACCCGTAGCGAGAGTAGGCTTTTATTCTAATAACACTGAGTATACGCATGTGAGTTCTGACTACCTTACGGCTTGAGTCAGCTGTGTATCGGTCAATGTAGAATTTTTGATGATTAAACCACTAATGAGATATACCATAAGAGGCACTAGTGTTATAGGTGCATACCTCATTGATCCACACATGCTCAGGTACGAGTAGTTCAAGTCTAAAGTCAAGATAACGAGTAGCTTTCATCTTGGAAATTGACAAAGCCTGTCCGCTTCCCTTGCTTCCATATCACAAATAATCCAAGTCGTGATTGAAAAAGAATTGAGTTTGAATAGTAACATGACCTGGTGGACCACTGAGAGGCAGAGGTTTGCAAATATCAATCCTGACTTGATCACCTTCTGGATTAGCCCAGTCAATCTATCGGCTAACATCTTGTGACACCTTCCATTTGTAATGAAGAGGAATTGACGATCTGGGTAGAAAATTTAACGACTTCAAGATGCTATGGCCTACAAAATCGCCTTGAAGTAAGCCAGTCCTTTCCCTTTTTGTTTGGCAACACCATTCATAAACGGTCTGCATATCCTTCGTCTTTTCAAAAAAGTTATCTGTGAGCTTGATACGTGGTGGCTATAGCATTGGCCCAGTTTTCACAAGTAGCTGGGAAAGTGGGATGTAGAATACCCAGGCAGGTCTTAGTGGCTGTCTTTCATCATCTAGAATAGGCTTCAACCTTTTTGGCATCTGCTTAATCTTTGGAAGATGGGCAGAGTCAGTGTCCTCTGAATCAGATATATTGGCAGAATCAGGTATTGGTATGTCTTCGACTGGTTGCTCAGCATATGGACCGGATTGTTGCTTGGAGGAGCTTGAAGGAGCATCTTGAGTGTCAGACTTCTTCCATGCTAATGACTGAGGAGCTTGAGGCAGTGATGAACCAGAAGTGCCAGTGTCATGTCGTCTCCTCTTACTGAGATCCGAATCTGGTGGAGGAGGAGGAGGAGGATCTTGATCGTCATGATGTCGCTTATGTGACTTGTCCTTTTCTACAAGGAATTCATCCCTCTGTGCTCGTGCCATAGATGCCTCCGGTGCTTCATAGAGAGTGATGCGTTCAAGAAGTGATTTGTATGTACCACTCTCGAACATCCTTTGGTGAAGCATTTCTTTCATATCTTCTTAGGGCAGGTCTCTAAAGCGATCTCGAAGGGGAGCTTGTGGAGCTATTTGAACAGCCTTTTTGACATTTTCACAGACAGCTTCATCAATCTTATGAGGCAGATTCCTAAGCTCCAAAGTGTAAACCCTAGATCTAAGATTCCGAGTCGTGTTGTCGATATTCTTGTTAGTCTGTTCTAAATCAGAGAATTTCTTTTCAAGAGCTGCGACACGTTCAGCTAACTCTGATTCAGTTGTGCTTTGTTTTTGTGGAGGTGGTGGAAGGGTTGTTGGTGTAGTCGTTGTTGTTGTTGTAAAGATTAGTGCTTAAGTGGTAGAAGATGCTGGTTTAGGAGGTGAAAGATCAATAACTGGTGTGGACAGTGGAGGAACTGAGGAAGATGCTTGATAAATTGGAACAGTGACCATGGAGACCACTTCAGCTTCCACAATGAGTTTTCCCAGCTCATCTTCAGTAGATTTGTCATTAATGAATTGATCCCCGATAGCATATGCATCCTCCAAATTCTTCATTGAAGAGAGAGTCCCAGTTGAACTCAGTGGATCCTCTAGGATGACATGTTCATCAGCCAGGAACTTTAAACTTTCCTGAACCTTAGGGTATAAATCATCCATAAACTTGTCATGCGTGGGCTCAGGGTCTGGTCCAGCAAGAGCCACATGGCTTATTCCAGGGTCTGGTCCAGCCTTGTCTTCGTCCATGTGTGCCTGCTCTGGTGGAGGTTGAGACTCATGAGTTTCATCAGGGTCTGATCCAGCCTGGTCTTTATCAAGTTTCACAGTCTTTTCCTTGACGTTTTCCTATTTCTCCACATCTTCTCCTAGTTCTTTAGTAATTTTCAATACCTCTGTATCACCTCCACGGCTTGTCTTATCTAACCTAGCACCTGTTTCAGCATCTGCAGGAAACGAAGAGTCACGAACAATATTGGCAGACGTGTCATCCAGTGGTTGTGCAGAGGGTCCAGTTGATGCCTCTTCAGTAGTTGGAGTCCGCCTTTGAAGTATGAATTGGTCCGTGGTGCTTCTCCTCTTTGGTGTGTGCAGGGCTAGCAGAGATTGGGCAGCTTGTTCTTTAGTGACTATGGCTTTACCCTTACCCTCTTCTACTAGAAGCGGTCGGGTGGCCCCTGCAACAGGTTCTCGAATAGCCACACCGCCAACATGTGCTTGACTTTGTGCCTAAAACAATTCCAGAATCACCTGAATAGCACGTTCCATATCAAATTCTTCCCCTTTACCTTGATGTTCAGGTTCAAGTTCAGGTTCTGAGTGAGCTGGTTCTTCATCAGGTTCATTAACGAGCTGGAAAGAGCTCTTCACGTTACGAACCTTTTTAACTTTACCCTTGCCGGCTTTTTGTAGTGGTGTAGCCTTGGTTGACTTTTCTTTAGCAGGCTTCGCCTTGGGTGGCTTAGCAGTAGAGGCCTTAGAAGGTTTTTCCTTGGTTACCTTCGGCTTTGGTGCAGGTTCTGGTTTGCTTGACTTCTTGATAGTTGGCTTTGGCTTGGGTTGTTTGGTACTTGCAGATTTCTTCTTTTCTTCCTTTTCGGCTGCAACTTTCTGATCATGCTTTGTGACCATTTCCAGATAAGCATTGTAGTATGGTGCATTCCTGATATTGTTTGAGATCAGCTCATTGGGAATTGGCATTCTTATAACTTTATCTTCTTCGCCTTTAGGAACAAATTTGAGATTTCCAAGTCTGAGATCCTCTTCAACAAGATGAAACGGAGATGTTGATCTTTGGTGACTATTACTGGTTCTTCCTAAATGACAGATAATAAGCTTCGTGAACCGATAGTAAGGTATAACGTGAGCCTTGTCTTTCCTGCCCTTCTTAGTGGGACTGCCCAGATTGGCCTTGTCAGTAAGAAATGTCTGGATAGCTTGAACAAATTCTTCCTACATAAGTTCAGGATAATCAACATTAGAGCTTGTAATGATTCCCCAAAGCATCTGAAGAACTGGATATCTGGGCCTATCATGCCCTAAGGTCTTGCCGGTGAGACATTGGTTGATCATAGATAGTATTACTCTCTAAGGCTAAGACAGGTTATTCACCGCCATTCTTGACACAAAGTGAATAACCTCTGTATACCCCAGTTCATTCACAAAGTCCATAATAGCCTCACCTGATGGAGGTGACACAAACTAGTGAGCTTGATCAATGGGCGCTATTTCTAAAGCTTCTCTCAGAAGATTAACATCCAATACGAATCGGGCTTCATCCAGCTCAAAATTGTAAGTTCTAATCTTTGCCTCATATGTAAGTGTGTTCCAGAATTGTTGAATGTAAATAGCTGGAACTGAGGCTGAGGCCGTGAATGCCCTGAAGAAGTTTGTGTTCTGTATGATATCCACAGAGATCTGAAAGATTGGATTCTTTTGCTTCTTTTGAAGATCCAAGACATAGTTGCTCTTTCCAATGGGTACCCATGCAACAAATGGAAGAATTTGATCATTAGATCTTGTTGGAGCTTGAGCAGGAACATTCTCGTCAGCCATTTTGTCTTCACAAAGATATCAACGAAGATAGACAGACATGACATGCATTTTGATGTTAGATGAGAACATTGACATGCTTAGATCGATTATGATGTGATTAAGATGACATTGGTCAAGGATATCCGATGAACACATACAAGTTAACAAGTCTCGGATAAGTGTTAACAAGGTAATGGTGCCTTTGGATTGGGCCTAGAAAGGGTATTGGGACTAACAGGCCAAAACTTTGAGATTCTGGCCCAAACCACTACCAAACCGCGGTGTTGATGGTTCATCAAACCGCTGTAAGGAGAAAGGATTAAACCGCTATGTAGCGAAATGGTCAAACCGCTATGTAGCGGAATGATCAAACCGCCACAACCAAACAACTACGAATATTTGATGCATTTTAATCAAACCGCTATGTCCAAACAACTATGAATATTTAATTCATTTTAATCAAACCGCTACCAGTTACGAAGAATTCAAAATAGTGGTTTGGATGATTTTAATAATATAAATAATCTTCATCAAACCGCTACCTCGTAGCGGTTTGCCTGCTCAATTGGCTATGTCCAAACAGCTTTAACGAATATTATTTATTCATTTATAATCAAAACGCTACTAGTTAAGAAAAAATTCGAAATAGCGGTTTGGATTATTTTATTAATAAAAATAATCTTTATCAACACCGCTTACATGAATAGCAGGTTTGCTTTGCTCTAACCCTAAGATCTATTAAATATATCAAATCGCTATGAGGCAAAACATAACAAACCGCTATCACACAACCTAACCAAACCGCTATCTAAACTATTTTCATCAAACTAATATCCAATAAACTACATCCAAACCGCTATCAAGCATTTACATCAAACTGCTATCAAGAAAATTTTATCAAACCGCTATCAAGAATGAATATTATGAAGAAAAAGCAAACACATTCGCACACCAATTTAAACCCTACGGGTCATGCATTTAAGGCATACACTACATTCCATGGACATAAGAAACATATTCCAAGCACGATACAACAACAGCAAACATCATTTGACTAATAAAAGTCAATCCACATTCGAAAAATCAATGGATCAGGCAAAACATAGAAAGTGATCCTACAAACAATACAGATCAATTAATCATCTCTCTCAAAACATTTAAGCACCATATCCCAGCACTAAACACATTTTTCCAAACACCTTTTATCGAGCATTTACTTATGAAAAAGAATTTAAACTTGGTCAAGGCCATCCACACGTGATAGGTTTTATATATCTAGAACTTGATCGGTGGAACTCTACACTATTGCAACCTATCCTATATCACACATCAAAAAACATAATTCTATAACATCTAACAGTTCAGTGATATGCGATTCTAGAATGAAACATTTGAGTGAGGTTTTGGAACGTTTTAATTTCATCTAAGGCTAATCTAATAGGCAATGAACAAAGTTTCATGTTACCTTTAGCAAGAAATTCAGCAGAAATGAAAAATCAAATCACAGTCTTTATAAGGTGGGCAGTTTGCAAAGAGAGTGAATGAGTTTATGGTTTGGACTGGATTTGATGGTTTGACCCAAAAATTGTCAAAAACGCCACCTATTAATACTAGAGGTTTATTTTAAGAGGTTCGCAGTTTTGGTCTTAGGTTTTCTAATACTCTTAATTTATGGTTGAAAAGGTTTTCTAGGGTAAACAAGTTTGAGGATTGGCAGAATTAGTCCTTGTAGTTCAATAGAGCTAGAAAACAATTAGCATATTTGGCAGTACTAACTTTGTACTGGCAGTACTAACTCCTTTAGTACTGTTGGCAGTATTAAGTCATATGAAGATTTATTCCTAACACCGTATTACTACAAAACCTTTCCCATAAGTTGTATGATGTGATCTAGAAACCTGTCTGATGCAATAAACTTGAAATCACTCTCCCCCTTAAACACTGACCCATTTTCTACTGAAAGAGCTGTAGTCGTTATTTAAGTGAAAAAGTTTATTTTGAAAAGCCTGAATTGATGAATTTCCAACAACACTTTACCACCGTGATAAACACAAATAATTTTTAAAGAATCAATTAAGAAGATTATTATTTGGTTATAAAAGGAAGACTTCTCTTCCGAAAGAGGAAAAACGCACTGAATCTGTCACACCCCACCAAGGCGGAAACACGAGGTGTAACATATTAATGAACATCACACAAGATGATAGATAAAAACACCTACATGAGTTAGGATAAAATAAAGATATCCGAATTACAACATTTTCAAGTACAAGTTAAAAAAAGTACATAAGTCATCATAAATTTGTTTTCATCCGAACATGGATATTCCAAAAGACATGATTCTTGCAATTAGGTAAACTTCTTGATGTCAACTGAAAAGCAAGGCACTAAATTTCCACCTTAGGAACGTCACCTAAAAAGCATAATAAAAACGATCAACTATTGAAATAGTTGGTGAGCTCACAGAATTATGTACACAAAATATAGTTCTTGAAAAGTGTAGATGTCCAGATTAGTTCGCCAACGCAATGGCAAGTTTCTAAAACAACTCAAATCTTCAAAATAGTTTCCCCTTACATAAAGTAACGTAACACAAATCAATGTATATGTATGCTATAGTGTTTATGCGAGGCACTACTTAAACGCATTCAGCCTAACCTTACCAACATCCAAACATCTCGTGTAACAATCCTACACTAGAAATAAGTTACCAGTTCGACAAGTGTCACAACACAAGTCTTATGTTCTTGTACTATGCACCCCGTTTATGGTGGGAGTGAGGAGGGGCTAATCTCCTAATAGCGCTATCCATAAGTACTAACGTCTCATCCCGTTGAGGGGGATATAGTGAGCTAAAAGTAGTGGCGGGTTCCAAGAATACATCAACATACCTATCAAGTTCAAGTTCAACACGTTTTCCAAGTTCAACAAGTTCAAATCAAGTTCATTAAGTTCAAGTATGCTCGAAAGTTTAAACACATAAAAGTACAAGCATAGTAAATAAATAGACACATCAGCATTTCACCTCAAAATCAAAAAAACGTAAAGAGGGGCAGTGATAACACAACCATCAATTTAGAATGGATAATAGTGACTACATGTCAAACCACACTAAGCAGGCAACCCAAACGAATACGCAACCTTCTACTCGCAACCTAAGGCAAGTAAATATACCTAATTAGATCCTATACGATATGATCGGACATTATTAAGGTTCATTTGTTAAGTCTTGTTTTCACATTTGTTTCCAATGATACTTTTATTGAAAAGCACAATTTCTACTAATTTGTCCTGAATTTCCTGTCACTTTAAGTATTTATTTGACCAAGTTAACCAAAGTTTCTGGTCAAGCTACTGCTCCAGGTCAAAATTCCATGTTTTAGGTATGTCCATGAATTTTCATAAATTTTATTAAGATTTACACCCAACCATATATGACCGACTCTTTTACCCTAAACCTATTTAACCATCCACAATCACCAACAACCTCACAAACATCACATGCATCCTAATCAATGGATTCCCAATTTCATACAATAGACATGCATATACATAACTTTATATAACTATGAGAATTTAATAAAAGGAGTAATAGGTGCTCACAATGCAATATAGATAGAAGATAGATCAAAAACTATAAACCCTTGGGGGTTTATGAACTTGGCCGAACCACAAAGGGACCCAAAACGAACCCAAAATTCTTGATTGGTTTCACCAAACTTGTTAAAATCACTTAATCTTGAACCCTTGCAACACCAATTATACCCAATTTAATCAAAACCCAAAAAATCAAGAATCTAATAAAAATCAATAATTTGATAAACTTGATGCATGCTTGATTTTATTTGAAAAGGATGATGAGGGTTTAGTTTAGGAGTGATTTTAGGTTGAATGGAAGCTATTTGGTGGAGTTTTGATGATGATGGTGGTGGTTTTGTGTTGTTGGCCGACGAACAGAAGAGGGGAGGAGAAGGAAAGAGTCGTTGTTGGTGTGTGTGTGTTTTTATGGGATGTTTTGGGTTATAAGGGGAATTTATATAGAAGATAAATACTAGTAAACTTCCATCTTTAAAAAAAAGGGGCGTGGGTTTGAAGCTTATGACCGGCCAAGGGTGGGTTTGGGCCAAGGTTGGGTATTTTTTTTGTTGAATTAATATTACATGGTTCTTAGGCCCAATTGTCTAATTAACTCGATATTAATTATAAAAACACGATTTTGACGCGGTTTCGGCCAAACACGGATAAAAGTCGAATAAAAGTATTTAAAATAAAATAAATAAGCTCTCTCGAAGCTAAAATATGGAATCGTTGATTTCTCGATCGTTAAAACGAATAATTAACCAAAGCTCGACTCGTGAATAATTAAAACGATGATTTTTAAATAAATCGACCAAAATAATAAAATAAATTCTATAAAATTAGAAAATAGAATTTATAGCTCGGGATGAACAGCGACGTGAAACACGGTTTGCACATAGACAAGCGTTAAATGCTAAAACTAATGCGACCACATAAAAGTGACTCCATAAATAATTAAGAGAGTCTAATATCATAAGTTTGCTTTCGGTTACTGACCTCAAAATTGACGAATGTCACATTTTTCCCCTGTTAAAGGGAATTTCGTCTTGAAATTTTAGTTGTTCGTCCTAAGTCGTAGCGCGCGAACAATTGTGGGTACTTGCGCTTCATCTCGTTTTCTTGTTCCTATGTAAATTCTGGTCCTCATCGAGAGTTCCAACAAACTTTTACAATAGGAATTCGCCTCTTTTTCAGTTTCTTGACCTCGCGGTCCATGATTTCCATAGGTTCCTCAACAAAATGCAATTTGTCGTCGATCTTAACTTCTTCTAGCGGTACATGCAAATTTACGTCAGCCAGGCATTTCTTCAAGTTTGACACGTGAAATGTGTCATGAACTCCTATAAGTTCTTGTGGTAAGCGCAGCCGATAAGCTACTGGACCGACTCGTTCGACAATCTCGAACGGTCCCACGTATCTTGGTGAAAGCTTGCTTTTCTTACCAAAACGTACCACACCTTTCCTAGGCGACACCTTGAGTAGTACTTTATCACCGACATTGAACTCTAACGGCTTTCGTCGATTGTCGACATAACTCTTCTGGCGATCTCGTGCGGCTTTTAATCTTTCCTTGATTTGCACAATCTTATCAGTAGTCTCTTGTACAATCTCCGGTCCAAATAGCTTGCTTTCTCCTACTTCTGCCTAAGCTATGGGCGTTCGACACTTCCTTCCATACAATGCTTCAAAAGGATCACATTTCACGCTCGAGTGGTAGCTGTTGTTGTATGAAAATTCTACTAACGGTAGGTGAGTATCCCAGTTTCCACCAAAATCAATTGCACAAGCTCTAAGCATATCTTCTAATGTTTGAATGGTACGCTCACTTTGGCCATCGGTTTCAGGATGATAAGTTGTACTTAAATCCAGTCGCGTTCCTAATGCTTTCTGTAGTGATTGCCAAAATCTTGATGTGAAATAACTGTCATGGTCGGATATGATATACACAGGCACGCCGTGCCTTGTTATGATCTCATTGATGTATAGTCTTGCAAGTCTCTTTGTCTTGTAGTCTTCACGGATAGCTAAGAAATGTGCCAATTTAGTCAGTTGATCGACAATGACCCATATCGAGTCATGTCCGTTACGGGTTCTCAGTAACTTGCTTATGAAGTCCATTATGATGTTCTCCCATTTCCATTTGGGAATCTCTGGCTGTTGCAGTAATCCCGATGGTTTCTGGTGTTCTGCTTTAACTTTAGAGCAAGTCAAGCACTTGCTAACATAGATGGCAATGTCCTTCTTCATTCCGGGCCACCAATATAAGCCTCTAAGATCGTAGTACATCTTGTCTGCTCCAGGATGTACGGAATACCTTGTAGCATGGGCTTCATTCATTATCAAAGTTCTCAAATTTCCATGGACTGGCACCCAGATTCGTTCAGCAAGATATAATCCACCATCTTCTTTTCTCTCAAGCTGTTTGTCCAATCCTTTCAACATTTCTGTCAGAGCATTTACGTCCTTGGAAGCTTCGCTCTGAGCTTCCAGTATCCTAGCCTTAATGCTAGAGTGAATTGTCATGCTCATAGCTCGAGCTCGTCTCAGTTTCAACCGTTCCTTCCTGCTCAATGCATCAGCTACTACGTTCGCTTTACCTGGGTGGTAGCGAATCTCGCAGTCATAATCGCTGAAAAGTTCTATCCATCGCCTTTGACGCATGTTTAACTCTTTTTGATCGAAAATGTGCTGAAGGCTTTTATGATCGGTGTAGATTACGCTCTTTGTTCCATACAAATAGTGTCTCCAGGTTTTGAGAGCAAATACAACTGCGCCCAACTCTAAATCATGAGTGGTGTAGTTCTTCTCATGGATTTTGAGTTGTCTGGATGCGTATGCAATTACCTTGTTCCTCTGCATCAGAACGCAACCAAAACCTTGATTCGAGGCGTCACAGTAAACTACAAAATCATCGGTTCCCTCAGGAAGTTCCAGAATAGGAGCATCACACAACATGTCCTTCAATGTCTGAAAGGCGTTCTCCTGCTCATCACCCCACTCGAACTTTTGATTTTTCTGAGTCAACAGAGTAAGAGGCTTTGCAATCTTTGAGAAATTTACAATAAATCGCCTATAGTATCCTGCCAATCCTAAGAATGAACGGATCTCGGTTGGGGTCTTTGGGGTCTTCTAATTCTTTACTATTTCAATTTTGCTGGGATCCACATGAATACCTTCACTGTTAACTACATGGCCAAGAAAATGAACCTCTTGTAGCCAGAATTCGCACTTTGAAAATTTCCCGAACAATTTCTCTTTTTCAAGCAATTCCAATATCAATTTTAGGTGAACTTCATGCTCCTCCTTGGACTTTGAATAAATTAAGATGTCATCAATAAAGACAATGATAAACTTGTCAAGATACGGCCTACATAAGCGGTTCATAAGGTCCACGAATACCGCGGGAGCGTTAGTCAGTCCGAACGGCATGACCGTGAACTCAAAATGTCCGTACCTCGTTGTGAATGCAGTTTTGGGAATATCTTCTTCGCGTACTCTCAATTGATGGTAGCCAGATCGAAGATCTATTTTCGAAAAATATCGTGACCCTTGCAACTGATCAAACAAGTCATCGATCCTAGGAAGAGGGTAACGGTTTTTGACTGTTAGTTTGTTCAGCTCTCGATAATCCATACACATACGGAATGAACCATCCTTATTTTTAACAAACAAGACCGGGGCTCCCCAAGGTGAAGAGCTAGGTCGCATGAAACCTTTTTCTTGCAGTTCTTTAAGTTGGTTGGATAGTTCTTGCATTTCCGTAGGTGCCAATCAATAAGGTGATTTTGCAACAGGCACAGCTCTAGGAATGAGATCTATACCGAACTCCACTTCACGAGATGGGGGTAAACCCGATAAATCTTTCGGAAACACACCAGGAAACTCACGTACAACAGGGATGTCTTTGAGTTTTAGCTCGTTCACTTTCATGGTCTTCAGCTGTTTCAGGTTTCCTTCGGGACATTCTCCATGAACTTCTAAAATATCCCTGTTAGATAACAGAATTTGAACAATTTTCTCATAGCAAACTATCTTAGCTCTCAGCTTTGACAACCAATCCATTCCTACGACCACGTCGAAACTACCATATCCAAAGGGAATCAGGTCGATGATAAATGTATGACCTTCTAGCTCGAGTCTACAACCTCGAATAATCTTATTTGTTTCTACTATAACGCCACTAGCTATTTCAATCTCATAACCAGGGCTTATGACACTAGGTTTCGTGTTAATCAATGGCAAGAATTTGGTAGATATAAAGCTATAATCAGCACCAGAATCAAACAAAACTGTAGCAAAATGATCGTTTAGAGAGAATGTACCCGTTAAGACGTTTAGGTCTTGTGGGGCTTCAGCAACACCTAAGCCAAAAGCTCTACCCTGTGCTCGATTCCTATTGTTCCCCTGGTTGGTATTTCCTTCGATTGCTAGCACCGGGTTTGGGCGATTTCCTCCTGAGGTAGTGGCTCGATTCATCCTTGGTCAGTTCCTCTTAAAGTGGTTAGGATCTCCACACTCAAAACAAGTTGGCCTTGGTCTTTCATTAGCAGCTCTACCCGTGCAGTATCGGGTAAAGTGACCCACTTGGTTACATCGACGACACACCAGGCAGTTACCAGAATGGTGGAAATTGCATTTTGCACACTTTGGATGTTGACCAGCATACTGACGTTGTCCTTGACCTTGCTCCGGAACAGTCAGAGCAAAGTTCCCTCCAGTTCTTTGTCTTTTGTTCCTATCATCCCTTCCTCGGTTCCTGTTCTGGTCATTCGACCTCCTTTTGTTTCCAGCATTTTCCTTCTTCTTAAAAAGTCCATCCTTGATACCATCGGTGGTCAAACGGTTGGCCATGCTTACAGCACGCTGAATTGTAGCAGGTTCAGATGAGGTGACATATGGCTTAATCTCAGGAGCTAAACCCCGAATGTAGCGATTGACACGTTGGCTCTCTGGGGTAACCATGTGAGGCACTAACCTTGCTAACTTATGGAACCTAACCGTATACCCATCAATATCTGACCCAACCATCTTGTGGTTCCAAAATTCTGATTCCAACTTCTTAATTTCATCATCAGGGCAATATTCTTCCATCATCAACTTCTTAAAATCTTCCCAAGGTTGGGCAATAGCAGCTGCCCGTCCTCGGGTTTGAATAAGAGTATTCCACCAAGTTAAGGCGCGGCCTTACAGCAAACCAGCCGCGAATTCAACTTGGCTCTCAGCGGGACACTTACTCATGTGGAGCACATACTCCATGTTTTCAAACCAAGATAGCAAACCAACTGCACCTTCTGTGCCAAAGAATTCCTTAGCACCAGAAGCTCTGAAAGTCTTGTAACTACAGCTTTGGGTGGCATCTCTTTGATTTGCTCGGTTTCCTCTGAGGGCTTGAACAAGTTAAGTTAGCAGATTTGGCAATGCGGTGTTAAGTTGTCGGGTTACTTCATCTGCTGTTTTGTTTGGAGGGGTGTTGTTGGCAGTGCCTCTACGTGTGTTTCTTCCCGCCATATTTCTACAATTTAACATAAAAATTCACTTTATCAGAAACTTGACAAACTGTACCTTTAAACAGTTCATATATATTCACAGAAATATAGTTAAAGAGTGAACATGTTTAAAATTTTCAACTCAGTTAGGGTTGAATATAACACTTTTGAACGAAGTGTTTAAATGAATAATCAAACATAGATAGATGTACCATACCAATGTAAGTCAATCATGTTTAGTATTTAACCAAAATTTAGTGGCATACATATTTAGGTGACAAGCAAGTTTTTATATATAAGAAATATATGTACTTTATCTCACATTTAAATAATACTAAATAAACATGATTTCAGATTTTCTAAAAATATATATTAAATTGGTTACCAATAAAATTGATTAATAGATAATTATTTAAATTAAGCATTGTAAAAGTTTATCGTTTTGTTTGTTATATAAGTAAGATTAAGTAATCAGATAATATTTTACAAAAATCTTTTCAAAAAGTAATGATAACAATATAAATCAAAATTTGACACTTGATCTACACAACTGATTCCAATAATTCATTATATCATAATAGAGAAACAATTAGTAATCCAAAAGAGCATGAAATTAATTGTGCGGGTAAGCTACACTAGTACACCCTCATTGGTGTATCTGCCAACAACTAATCCGGAAAGGGGTTTGGTAGGATAGGGATAAACACCCGCATTTCTACTTTCAACCCTAATTTCTCTATAGTCGCGTTGTATCCATGTCGTTTGAGTATCCATATTCACACATCTAAGCCTCACCTATCCTTGAGTGAATCCTTCAAAGGTCTTATGCCAAATAGCAACTTGAATCTTAATTTCACAACTCATCAAACAAGAACTGTCATGAACTCAAGTTAGAAGTTGGTAAAAAGCTTAACGTTTTTGAAAAATTAACTCAACTTTGGGGTCGCTCAGAAACAAAATCTTGAATTACCGAACACGATGTTTGCGAACAAGCAAATAATGCTTACATTAGAAGCCAAAACGGTTGGCTTAATAACATGCCGAATTAAAATAGATACGTGATCAAAGTATAGGTCGACGTAGTTCCAAGAGTGAAAGGAAGAACGTCTCTACATGTCGTGCATACGTAGATCACCTGCTGCACGCCTTGAGTTTTTACTCGAAATCTATCAACGAGTCCTTCTCAAGGTCTTATGCAGGGTAAATATACAAAAAGTATTTAGGTGTGTGTCGCGACTCACTCGCGGATTCATTAGCGCGCGAAGACGATCTATGGGACATATTGTGAGTGTAACGGTGTCCTTAATAACAAGGTGTTTAGGGACAATGTGACACTATAACGACAATAACCGATGTGAAAGCAAACTCAGAACATAATTGGATCAATCAACATAAGCATGATGTACTAAAGTCAAAGAGTGGACATCTAAAAATAAATGATATACAATGCACATAATTCCTAGTATGCTTTTCAGTGACTAAAGTGGAAAGTTGCTTTTTGAACTTGTTTAAAATAATGACTATACCCAGTGTTGCATGATACTCCCTGAATTAGACATAGTTGATCAAGTTATGTCTAATTTAGGTCTAATGATGCAACCACTCGGACTAGTCGACTCGTTTCATGTTTGGTGTTTTTGGAAAAAGAAAATCATTTTGGTTATAGTTCGGATTTTTATTTTTGAAAATAAAACCGGCGTTCTCTATAACCTTAGGCTTTGATTACCAATCTGTCACACCCCACCAAGGCGGAAACGCGAGGTGTAACATATTAATAAACATCACACAAGATGATAGATAAAACACCATACATGATTTAGAAAAAAGAAAATTATCCGAATTACAACAGTACCAAATACAAGTTTAAAGAGTACAAAAGGCAACATAAGTTATTTTTATTTCGAACATGGATCACCAAAAAGACAATAACTTTGAAGAAAGTAGACATCTTGAACATGTCCAAGAGCAAATACACTAAATTTCCACCTTAGGAACGTCACCTGAAAAGCATGATAAAAATGGTCAACTATCAAAATAGTTGGTGAGCTCACAGAATTATGTACACAAAATATAGTTCTTGAAAAGTGTAGATGTCCAGATTAGTTCGACAACTCAATGGCAAGTTTCCAAAACAACTCAAATCTTCAAAACAGTTCCCTGTTACATAAAGTAAGGTAACACAAATCAATGTATATGTATGCTATAGTGTTTATGCGAGGCACTACTTAAACGCATTCAGCTTAACCGTAGCAACATCCAAACATCTCGTGTAGCAATCCTACACTAGAAATAAGTTACTAGTTCGACAAGTGTCATAACACAAGTCTTATGTTCTAGTACTATGCACCCCGTTTATGGTGGGAGTGAGGAGGGGCTAATCTCCTAATAGCGCTATTGGTTTGGTCTAAACTACACACACAAACAAGTATGTGTAATTAAGAGGCAAATACAATTATAGTATAGTAGTATACGTATTCTAAAAGATTTAAAAGAATTTCTTTAAACCAAAGCAATTCCTAAAATCTCCCGGGTCGTTTATCCTCGCGAAGTGTGAATAGACAATCCGTTTAGTTTGTGATCGCGCAAAGTTGAATATTTCAATAGATTTGATTTGTTTTCCTAAAATTCTTACATTAAAGACACGGTTAAAGCATGCAAGGAAAATAAATGACTAAGCAATTAAGCAATTAAACACAAAAAACGTTCAACGGGTATTAAAGAAACGCGTCCAAATAAGCAAGGCTATGTCAACTTAAAACCCTTATGAACGTAAATTTTTATTTCTAAACCTTCTAAATACTAAAAGAAAATTTTCAGAAAAAGAAATTTATTTTTTTTGATTTTTTAATTATTTTTTTTATGATTTTTTAAAGTTTTTAATAAATGCACGAAAAAAATACTAAAGTTTGAATTAAAAATCTAAGAAAAATTCTAAAAGTTGCTTAACAAGTAAAGAACACAGGAAAAATACTAACTTAAAAGCAGCTTATACAAATAAGCCAAGAAAAGCCAAATAAGCACTTGAAGTGCTTATATGAAAAAGGGGCCAAAAAGGTCTTAAATTTATTTTAGTTGCACCCTTAGACGTAAAAGTCCCAAGGGCGCAGATGGTTATAGTGTGTGTGACAAAGGGTTGAGATTGGGAAGAGGTCTTGGGTTCGAGCCTTGCTCACCTAAGACTTCCTTAATTTCCCTTTTTTTATTTTCCAAAACTTTTTTCACAAACTTGAAAACCAGCTTATTATGAGCACTTTTTATAAAAACAACTTTTATGAATCATAAGCAATAAGCCAGAATTTAGCTTAAAAGAACCACATATTAGACTTAAAGGTTTTTGGCTTTTTTTTTCTTTCACAAAACTAAATCAACTTACAAACATGAATAAGATCAAGCCTGAGCCTAATAAGCAACAAACAACTTACAACTAACCTAATAAGCAAGATTGAACAAAATTTAAGCAAATCCAATAAACCATAAGCTGAGAAAAATCAATAAGCACTTTGGGGAAATTATGCAAACAGAATGAAAAGCACTTTTTAAAATCAAATATTAAGCTAGAGAACCAAAAAGCTAGATCCTAAAACCTAAAAACAGATTGAATTTGAACTATAAGCTACCATAATAAGCAAGAAATTAGAATTTTGATCCATCAAATAAGGTAGAAAAAGTTTTGTTGGGATTCTAGATTTGATGAGATAAAATAAATAAAAGAATAAAACAAAAGGACTAAAATTGTTATTAAAGAATTCTACAAGTGATGGAGAGATATGTAGATTCTGGGAAGATTCCTTAAGAAGATAAAGATAAACAGAAGATATGCTTAATATTTAAAAATTTATTGTCTAATGTTTATATTCCTTTGGTAAGTCTTGATCTCTACGCTATTAGAAAGAGATCAAGACACTCGTTTTAGTACATAGAAAAAGTAGTCGGACTAGTAAAGGTTGTGTGTGTTGTGTAGCCAAGGATCTTTGATCCCTGTTAGATTGTAACCGTTCTAGAATTGATCATCTAGAATTGGGGCTTGATGGAAACGTATAAATGAAAAACCTTGTTAAATAACATTATTGTTCTTTATATTCTGCTGTGCTTATTAAATGTTATTGTAAAACATATCTAGTTGGGCTTAACGATCTATAATTGGTATTCAGAGCCTCGTGGCTCTCGATCTAGGATCTACAAGGTTTTAAAGAAACCCTAAAAACCCTAATTTTCAAGAAATCGTGTGGTGAAAGTTTTATGGGGTTTTGAAGATTCAGTGCTATAATGATGCTTATAATCATCCTCTCTACCTGTTTGGGTATGCAATACGATTGGTAAGCTTTGTTACTATTTATTTGGGTTTCTTTTTGATTCGTTGTGCTCTAACTGAACAAACCCTAGACAATTAGGGTTTGTTTATATTTTTTTCAGATCTGATGTGGTGTATACACGGCTTGGTTTGGAATTTGTTCAAACTCTTTTAGGGTTTTCTTGATAAGCCGTGATTGTATAAAGTTGGGGTTTGCACTAATGGTATCTATGGTGGTCATGATTTGGAAGAGAAGGATGTTAATGTTATTCTTGATCATTATCGTGCTTAAATCAGAAGACATGGAAACTTTCAAGGCAATGATCTAGATCAGCTGGTATACAACTGGTAATAGGATAGTTACTATTGTTGGATTTATATACAAAGTTAATGCTGTTAAAGAAGATTAATGCTGCTTGGATATAGTTTCTGCTGTTTGTTTAAATTAGTGTTGCTCGACTTAGTTAATGCTGCTAGGGCTCAAGTACATACTTAATGCTGCCAAGTATATACTTAAAGCTGTCAAGGATGGTTAATTCTGCTAATGTACTTTGTGCTTCCTAGTATGGAAGAACAGTAGTAAGTCAGGAGTTAATACTGCTAAGGTATAAAAGCAGTTACTACTGTTATTATTGTTGGTTAATACTGCTAGCGTTAAAAAGCAGTTACTACTGCTTGTGGTAAAAGCAGTTAGTTACTACTGCTTGGGATTAACAAGTTAATACTGCTTCCTATGTTAATATTGTTTGAGTTAAAGGAAGTTAGTACTGCTATCCTTGTCCGATAAAAGAAATTAGTACTGCTAGCTTTGACAGATATCGGATAACACACACATAAGATTTTTTTTTGTTTTTGGTTCTTAACTGAATTAAAGGCTCGTATTTATTGAAGATGTGGTTACGAAGAAGATTGTTTATCACTTATTTGACGGTGAAGTGGAATTATTTGGGTTTTTCTTTTATCATACCTTTTAGCAGGAGGTAACTTGTTTGTGTTTTCAATGTTATAACGAAGACTGGACAAATCTAGCAAAGGTGTGTGATTTTTCTTATAGTGCTCAATGCTCACATTTGCTATCACTTTGGTTATGTGTCTCATAGAAGATGAGGATAATTGTCAAGAGATTGCTGTCTCCTTATACATTGGATTTGGGTATACGTTCGAAGTCACGTAGATAGTGCAAGATATAAGACACAAGTTTGGGTTATTCTACTTCAGCATCAAGTTGGTTATACTTAGTTTTCTTCATTAGTGATCATTACATAGAGCCTACAGAATTGAAGATTCAAGAAATGGTTAACATATGGGTTCCAAGGGAAGCTTATTGTTAAAAAATTTAACCATTTACATGCACCACTTGAGGGGAAGGTCTCTAGTGTTTCATTACTAACTGTGATCTTTATTTCTACTGCTTAGTTTTGTTTCTACTGAACAAAGTCTTTTTGTATTATGCTTCATGGCGGGTATTTTAAGTATTGGAAGGCTGGATTAGTAGTTGTGGTATATGGTTTGTAGCTGTTTTGATCCAAGTTGCATATCTACAGAAGACCCCTATTTAATAATTACAAAAAGGGGAAGAAGATTACAAGTTTATTGATTTGCAGCTTATTATATGTGGTGGCATGATACAAAGGATATCTACTTAAGCGGAAGTTTTGTTTCATTTAGGGAGATGATTACATCTCAACTTCAGGGGAAGCTTTGGCTTTATGATGAAGTTCGTACACGACTTTGTTTGTTTTGTCATCATCAAATAGGGGAAGATTGTTGGGATTCTAGATTTGATGAGACAAAATAAATAAAAGAATGAAACAAAAGGACTAAAATTGTTATTAAAGAATACTACAAGCTAGTGGAGAATATGTAGATTCTGGAAGATCTCCTTAAGACAGGAGATTGTGTGTAAAATAAGATCTCCTCAGTTCACCAGCTTAGGAGAACAAATCACAAGGATTTTCAAAATTGTTTGTTTGCCTGTTTCTTATCTCAAAAGGAACCCAAAAAGGTGCTCCAAGCACTGGAAGATCCAAGCTGGGTGGAAGCAATGCAGAATGAGCTTCTACAATTTAAACTGCTAAATGTTTGGACCTTAGTTGACTTACCAAGAGACAAGTGGGCAATTGGTACTAAATGGGTTTTCAGAAACAAGAAGGATGAAAGAGGCATAGTGGTAAAGAACAAAGCTAGACTGGTTGCTCAGGGTCATACTCAAGAGGAAGGTATAGATTATCATGAAGTCTTTGCACCAGTTGCAAGGATAGAAGCCATAAGATTATTTCTGGCTTATGCTTCCTTCAAAGATTTTGTAGTCTACCAAATGGATGTAAAAAGTGATTTCTTATATGGAAAGATAGAAGAGGAGGTATATGTCTGTCAACCTCCTAGATTTGAAGATCCACACTTTCCAAACAAAGTTTACAAAGTAGAAAAGGCACTCTATGGACTACATCAGGCCCCAAGAGCATGGTATGAGACATTGTCAACTTACTTGCTCGACAATGGTTTTCACAGGGGACAAATTGACAAAACTTTGTTCATTAGAAGACATAAAGATGATATCCTGCTAGTTCAGGTTTATGTTGATGATATCATCTTTGGATCAACAAAGAAAGAGATGAGTATTGAATTTGAAAAGTTGATGCATGACAAGTTTCAAATGAGTTCTATGGGAGAACTTTCTTTCTTTTTGGGTCTTCAAGTTAAACAGAAGAGTGATGGGATCTTTATTACCCAAGATAAATATGTGGCTGAGATTTTGAAGAAGTTTGATTTTGGCTTAATAAAGATAGCAAGCACTCCAATGGAGACAAACAAGCCATTAATAAAGGATGAAGAAGCTGAGGATGTGGATGTGCACTTATATAGATCAATGATTGGATCATTGATGTACCTTAACAGCTTCTAGGGACAGACATTATGTTTGTGTTTGTGCTAGTGCAAGGTTCAAGTTACACTAAAGACCTCACACCTTCATGCTGTGAATAGGATCTTTAGGTAATTAAAAGGTCAACCTAAATTGGGCATTTGGTATCCTAGAGATTCACATTTTGATTTGGAAGCCTTTTCTGATAGTGACTATGCTGGAGCTACTCTTGACAGGAAATCCACAACAGGAGGTTGTCAATTTCTTGGCAAGAGATTGATTTCATGGCAATGTAAGAAGCAGACTATAGTAGCCAACTAACAAACTGAAGGTAGAATATGTGGCTGCTGCAACTGCTGTGGACAGGTGTATCTGGATCAAAAATAAGATGCTTGACTTGGATACAATTCATGAACACCAACATCTAAATTGAAATGAAAGTCAAGCTGTATTGTAAAGAATCCAGTATCTCCTCCAAACCAAGCCATGAGATAAGGACAACCATTTTTATCAGAGATTTTATGAGAAGATGTTGATACATGTGATCAGATTTACCAGACAAAATGTTGCGGGGTTTGATCTTTTCACCAAAGCTTTTGATGTTAGCAGGTTTAACTTTCTAATTGCTAGCATTGGATTACTGAATCTCTGAGACTTAACAGTTATTCATGGGTTATGCATAAATATGGATCCTCGTGAATTCTCACATGTCTATCTAGTCTTTTCTAGTGTGCTTGTGATGAATAGAGGCATGTTCTTGTATAATTATTGAAGACAAAGATAAAACTGCTAAGGAAAATATTAATACTGCTAAGTATAATTAGTACTACAAGTTATACTTACAACTGCCAATTAAAACTGTTAGTCATAATTAAAACTGCTAAACACGAAAATACTTTAGAATGTGTATTTTTGGAATTGGACTAACATTTGCAGGATGAGCACATTGAAAATGTGGTATTGAATTGAGGGGAGGCTTCCAGTTGTCAATATGCAATCAAGAAGTGATGAAAAGAACATGTGACATCAAACACAAGTGTGAAATGAATAAAACCTTAAGAAATTCAAAAGAGGTCGGGACACCAAGATACCTCAGTCTAGTGGTCCCCCTGAAAAAGGTTAGTGATGAGGTTGTCCATAAGGAGTTGGGTGACATAATGGAAAGGGCTGCCACTACTGCTTCTAGCTCTGAAGCAGAGCAGGACAGTGGTAACATAAATTAAGACCCAATCTATGACAACACTTAATAATTCAACTCCTTAGGGAATTGATTCAGGTAGTGGTCCCAGGTGCCAAGATACCATATTATGAGATGTAGATGCTCAAACTAGGTTTGAGACTACATCTAAACAGTCCAATGATCCACCTCTCTCAAAAGTTAACACATTTGGAAGTGGGGAGGACAGTATGAGAATTTTGGAATTGATGGAAATTGTACACAACTGTTTGCATTGGTGAGCTCAAAAGAATAGAGAGATTTATGATTTAAAAACAGAAAGAGTGTTTTAGTAAGCCAAAAGAAATGAGAGATTAAGTGAGCTTAAAAATAGAAAGAGAGATGTGTGCATAAAAACAGAAAGAGAGATTATGTGAGCAAAAAGAATTGAGAGATACTGTGAGTATAAAAACAGAATGAGAGTTTGTAAGAATCCAATTTGATGATTAAAGTTCTTTTTGTGATGAAATTGAGGTTTAATGCTGGTAGCTCAAACTTACTGCTGTTAGTCTCAGGTTAATACTGGTAATACAACTTAATGCTGCTAAGCATAAAGTTTCTACTGCTGGTATACAATTAATGCTGATAGGCTTAAATTAGTGCTGCCAGTATTTGTTTATGCTGCAAGGTTTAAGTTAATGCTGCTAGGCATCAATTACTGCTGCTAGCTCAAGTTCCTGCTGCTGAAGGTGATTCTATAAATACTTTGATTAAGGATTTCACTTATTTCTTTATTCGATTTCATTCATTCAAACACTCTCTAAACACAAGCCCTAATTCAATTTCATCTTTAATCATCAAAATCATCATAATGTCGAGCCCTAAGTTTGCTGAAACGCACAATGTGGTCGCGTTTTTGAAAAAACCTGCAGAAAGTGATGGGTTTGCGGAGATTATTGATTTTATAAAAGCAAGTTCTGTTAGTTATGCTTTAACGGTCAATCCAATCATCTACACCTTATGTATACAACAGTTTTGGGCTACCACACAGGTCAAGACGGTTAATGGAGTGCGTCAGTTACAAGCCCTAATTAACAAAAAGAAGGTAATCATCACGGAGGCAAGTATTAGGACTGATCTTCACTTGGATGATGCAGAAGGCACTGATTGTCTGCCCAATACTACAATTTTTGAAGAACTGGCCAAAATGGGGTATGAAAAACCTTCTCAAAAGCTTACTTTTTATAAAGCTTTCTTTTCTCCGCAATGGAAGTTCATGATTCATACCATTACACAAAGCCTTAGGGACAAGACCACAACCTGGAATGAATTCAGTAGCACAATGGCTTCCTTGATCATATGCTTAGCAACCAATAGAAAATTCAACCTATCTAAGTACATTTTTGATACTATGGTTAAACACTTAGATAGAGGGGTTAAATTCCTGCTGTATCCTCGCTTTCTACAAGTTTTCATTAACCAACAGCTTGGAGACATGTCACATCACAAAAAGACTTTTGTTAATCCCTTCCATACAAAGAAAATCTTTGCTAACATGAAGAGAGAGGGTAAGGATTTCTCTGGGAGAGTTACACCTTTGTTTGATAGTATGCTGGTTCAAGCTTCTGAAGAAGTGGGTGAGGATTCAATTCCTCTAATTGATTCCACTCAGATACCCATTATTGATCAAGCATATACATCCTTTCAACCCAAGAAGAAACTAAAGTCTAGGAGGAAACAGAGGAAGGAGGCAGAGGTTACTGATGATGAGACTGAGGAAGAGGAACATCTAACTACACCTTCCAATGATCCACTACCTAGTGGTGAGGATAGTATGCAACTAAATGATTTGATGGCTTTATGTACCCAATTGCAAAAACAGGTTCTTGACTTAGAGAAGGCTAAATCTGATCAGGCTATTGAGATTGCTAGTTTCAAGAAGAGGGTTGATAAGCTTAAAAAGAGGAGACGGTTGAGGACCACAGGGCTTAAAAGATTCAAGAAACTTGGTATAGCCAGAAGAGTTAAATCCTCTAATGCTAGTTTGGGTGCTCAGGAGGATGCATCCAAACAGGGGAGGAGTATTAAGGATATTGATGTAGATGCTGAGGTCACTCTAGTTAATGAAACTCAAGAACAGCAGAATGAAGACCTGATGTTTGATACTAGAGTTTTGGATGATGATGAGGTGTTTGTGGATGTTACTACTAGTGAGAAAGATGAGCAGAGTACAAAGCTTGATGATAGTACTACTGGTGAAGCAGTTACTACTGCTAGTGTTGAAGATAGTGCTGCTCCTACAATTCAAGTTTCTACTGCTAATATAGGAGAAGTTATTGCTGCTAAGATTGATGAACTAACTTTGGCTCAAACACTTATTGAAATCAAAGCAGCTAAGCCTAAAGTTGTTACTACTACCGCTACAACAACAACAACTACAAGACCCAAGGGTAGAGGGGTAGTAGTACAGGAGCCAAGTGAATTCAGAACTTCATCAGTAGCACAACCTTCAATGAGTAAAGACAAAGGCAAAACAATCATGATTAAGCCTAAAGTTCCTTTAAAAAGGAAAGAACAAGTTGCTCATGATGAAGATCTGGCAAGATAAATTCAAGCTAAGTTGGATGCTGAGTTAATAGAAGAAGAAAAGCTACAGGCAGTAGAAAGAAAAGTCTTGGTAAGAAAAGAGGAGCAAAAGAGTTACAACAAGAATCTCCAAAGAAACAAAAACTGGAAGATGACGAAGAATCTGATGAGCATGAACAGGTTAAAGCAGATTATTCAGATAAATTGAAAAGGTATCTGGTAATTTTAAAGAGGAGGAGTCTTGTAGTTTTAGGTTTTAGGGTCTAGAGAGAGGCAGGAAGGTAAAGAGGCAAGGTTGGCCAGGAGGAGTTAAGGTAGGATTCAGGGAGGAGGTTAGGAGGTTGAGGAATAGGTATCTAGGCGTCTAGCCTTTTTAGGATGCTCAAGGATCAGGGAGATAGGATAGGAATGTTCAGGGTAGTATTGTCAGAAGGTTGAGTAGAGGAGGGAAGGATGAATCAGGTAGTAGGTAGCATAGGAACAGGTAGGTAGTGCAGTTAGGAAGGAGGAGGAGTGCAGGAGGTATAGGAGGTAGGAAAGGGCATGACCAAGGGTGGAATAGGCAGGCAGCTTTGAGTAGGGGAGGTTAGGTAGTTTATCTTTTAGTAGATCTAGTAGCCGTAGGAAGAGAGAGACTAGTGGAGGACACAGGCAGGAGGTTAGTTTCTAAGGCAGGAGGAGGAAGGAGGGGGTAGGGGCTAGGTACTAGAAGGACTTTAAGTATTTAGGGAGAAGACAGGATTAGTAGGTTTTAGGATGATATTTAGTGTTTTAGGAGGAGTGAGGTTTATAGAGCAGGTAGGAGATAGCGAAGGAGGTAGAGGAAGAGAGGAGGAGGATGAAGGATTTTGCAGGATTTTATAGGAGGAGGCAGTGCTTAGGGTAGAGGCTGGTCACTTAGAGAGGTCATCAGCAAGGAGGAGGATAAGGCAAGGATAGGATGATGTTAGAAGGAGGTTTTGGTTAGGGTTTTCAGTTAGTCTTGAGGAAGGAAGGAAGGTGGAGGAGTCCAGGGTTAGGATAGGCAAGTAGTAGGTTAGGACTAGGCCAAGGTATTGAGGAAAGGAGAAGGAATAGTTAGGAGGATTTAGAGGGGGAGCTCAGGATAGGCAGGAAAGGAGTTTAGAGGGTTTAGGTAGTTGGAAGGGTAGAGGAGGTTGGAGGCAGTGTAGGGTATGAGAATAGTGAGGTTCTGTTAATTAGTGAGAAGAGGTTCAGGAGGGTCCTAGGATAGGGGCAAGGTAGGATTAGTTAGAGGATAGGTATAGGTTTAAGGAGGTAGTAGGGTTAAGGAGGAGTGGAGCAGGTAGGAGAGGTCAGCCAAGGATGATGTGAAAGGGTAGAGGGAGGGCACTAAGGCAGGATTTAGAGGAGTTCTAGGTGAGGATAAGTTCTGGTAGGATAGGTGTTAGGATAAGCAGTGTTAGAGGAGAAGGATCGGAGGAGGAATGAGGAAGGTTAGAGAGGAGGTCTCAGGAGGGGTAGCATCAGGATAGGGTAGTGACATAGGAGGACTACGAAGAGGAGGTTAGGATCTTAGAGGATTATGTTAGGTTAGGTAGGTTTGAGGAAAGGAGGTAGTAGGTTGGGATCCCACTCTTTTAGGAGGATGATTGAGGTTAGCCGAGACAGTACTAGGAGAGAACCAGGGGGCGGAGACTAGGGCAAGCTCTCTTTAGTTCAGGAGAGTCTTAGGAGATTAGGACAGAGGGAGGGAGTTCTAGGGAGGGAAGTTAGGTGAGGAGGAGAGGACATTACTTTGTCAGGTAGTAGTAGGCGTGTTGAAGTCAGGTAGGTTAAGGAGGTAGAGAGGACTTTGATAGTAGGTTAGGTAGGGAGGAGGAGAATCAGGATTGAGGAGGAGGGAAGGAGAGGATTTAGGTTAGTTTGGGGAGGGAGGAGTTAAGGAGTAGGTCTTCAGAGAAGGCAGGAGAGGTAGAGTGAGAGGATGAAGGAAGCTGAGCTTTGGCTGGATGCTAGGGTTTAGAATGGAGGATGGCAGAAGGTATAGGAAGGTTGTTAGTAGTAGTTAGGTAGGTGGATAGTAGGGCTAGGAAGGTTCCAGGATAGGATAGGAGAAGATCAGGAAGGTTTATAGGGACTATTAGGATAAGCTGAGGTTAGGGAGCAGGTGGCCGAGAGTTGAGGTTAGGGAGAGGGTGGTTCGAAACGAGGGATTAGGCAAGAAGAGGATGCAGAGGAGGTTTTAGGGAAGGATGTTATCACTTTAGCTTGTGTAGGATTAGATCTAATAGGTCTAGGAGGTGTTAGTTTATAGGAGGATAGAGTGAGGCATAGGGAGTAGAGGCCTGGGCGGAACGAGGCTTTTTGCAGGGTAGTTAGGAGCCAGGTGGAGGTAGGAGGAAGGACAAGTAGGAGGTCAGGACCGAGGTAGGAGAGAAGGACAAACACAGTAGGAGTTTAGACTCTAGGTGTAGGCTTTAGCTGAGGTGGCAGGAAAGGGTAGGTAAGTAACCTAGACAGGTTCAGGGTTAAGGTAAAGGGGGGGGAAGTAGGTTAGGATTGGTAGGTAGAGGCCAGTGGACGGAGAAGAGGAACCCTAGGAAGGAAGTAGAGAGAGGCAAGGAAAGGTTTAGTGCAGGTGGAGAGAGCAGAGGAGTAGTAGGATTTAGGACAGGGATAGGCGATGGAGGAGCGATAAGGTTCTTTTAGGAAATTTCAGGTCAGCTAAGGATTTAGGGGGTTAGGTTCTCTTATAGTAGATTAGTTTATTAGTAGAGGTAAGGTATAAGGTTTAGGAGAGGTGTGGTAGTTAGTAGGGGTTAGGAGAGTTTATCTTAGGAGGTTTGTGTAAGGAGGAAGGCGGATTGGTAGGCCTTCAAATGTCAGGGTTGTTATAGTACAGGCTTGGCCCTAATAGGACTTAGGATGATGGTAGGTCACGAGGATGCAGTAGGCTGAGGGAAGCTTAGGACATAGGCAGGAAGGCTAAAGGTTATGAGATTCAGAAATTACTACTGTTGGTGCAGAAGTTGATGATATTGCTGCTGAAACTTAAGTGTACATCAGAAGGAGTGCAGCAAAGGCTGAAAGATCAAGAAGATAAAGTGTTTGAAAGAATCCTCTCAAAACAAAAAGTTTAATTCAAGAAACTTGATGATTTAAAGGTAAGTTTAGGGGAGGATTGTTGGGAATTAAACTTATCATACTTAGTACTGCTCACAAGTTACAACTACCAGTATTAACCAATTAATACTGCTAGAGTAAGTTAGTACTGCCAGTACTAACTTAAGACTACTTGTTATAGAGTTACTACTGCTGGTTTAAGATTAATGCTGCTGCTGAAATTAATGCTGATTAGTCAAATAGAAGACTGAAGTTAATGCTGCTGCTGAAGTTAATGATGATTTGTCAAATAGAAGACTGAAGTTAATGCTGATTGACTAAAATTAATGCTGATTTGTCAAACAGAAGACTGAAGTTAATGATGATTAAAGAGATTAATGCTGATTGAGATTTTGACTAAATATTTTAGAAAGTATTAAATACTTAGTCATTGTATTTAATACATTTGACTAAATACATAGGAAAGTATTGTAAGCCCATTAAGACTCCTTAGTGTATAAAAGGAGATTCTAGGGCATCTAGATACATCTCATTCAACACGAGTACACAAATCAGTTTTCAATGTCTCAATAGCATTTTCCCATAGAATTCGTAACTTCAAGGTTGTAAACGCTATCACTAAGTTAGAGTGATCGTATTAATATATTGAAGCGTGTTGTGTTATATCTTTGTGTTAATCATAATTCAATGTTTGATTGAATATACTTCTTAGTGGTATAAGCTAGATTCCGCATAGCTTATATCATTCAAATCAAAGTTTCATTCTTAGTATTTTTAGATATATCTAAGGGTACTAAACCTTACAAGCTAAGAAGTTAAAGATCTATTCATTGGGATCAACAAGTGGTATCAGAGCTTATGTTCTGAAACTTTGATCTAGAAGAAACTATCAAGAAGAATCCTTTACTTACAAGGAAGAAATGGCTCTTATGGCTCTTTCAGACTCTGAGGTAAAAACTCGTTCAAAAACTTGTTTGAAAAACCATGAAACTCTTAAAAAACAATATGATGATTTAAGAACAGAGTTCAACAAATCTTAGTCCAATTTAGCTAATTATAAAAGAGGGTTAGCATATGTGAAAGAACAACTAGTCTTCTACAAGAAAAATGAAGGTATGCTTTGTGATCAAATTGTTGTTCCTAAAAGAGATGCCTCATTTAATGAATCAGAAATTAACGCTCTTAAGATTCAGATAGAAAGACTTAAGAAAGAAAAAGAGTGTAATCAGATTAAGATTGACAACTTTTAAAATGCTTCTAAGAGCTTGGATAAATTGATAGGAAGTCAAATATCTGATAACAATAGAAAAGGTGTGGGGTATAATGCAGTTGCACCTCCACCTACAGGCTTATTTGCACCCCCAACTATTGATTTATCCAGCTCTGGTCTTGAGGAGTTTCAACAACCCGAGTTTGAAGGCTATGGATTAAGGGCCAATAAAAGTGTTTGTGAAAATTCTTCAAATGAGACTAAGAAAAATTCTGATGCTCCTTTGATTGAAGAATGAGTTTCTGATAATAAGGATGAAGTTGAGTCTCCTATTGTGGTAGAAAAGAAAACTGTTGTTCCTACTATTCCTAAAGTTGATGTTGTTAGACCAAAACAACAAGAAAAACCAGTTAGGAAAACAGTTAGGTATGCTGAGATGTACAGATCAAAATGTCCTAGGGGAAACCAAAGAAATTGGAATAATCTAAAGTCCCAACAACTAGGAAGTAACTTTGTAATGTATAACATAGCATGCTATGTATGTGGAAGTTTTGATCACCTCTAGTATACATGTAAACAAAAGAGACAACTAAATGGTCAAAGGGAGGAAAAACCAGTGTGGAATAATGCAAGAAGGGTGAACCATCAAAATTCTCCCAGAATTACTCACCCCAATCCAAAAAGGCACATGGTTCCAAGAAAAATCTTAACTAGGTCTGGCCCAATTTCACTTAATACTGCTAGACAAAGTCATTTTAATGTTGTTTGTTGTTGTTGCTCAAGACAAGTTAATACTGCTAGACCAAAGGCAGTGGTTAATGTTGTTAGGAAGCAAATTTCAAATAACAGTTTAAAAATTTAAGACTAAGAAGGAAAAAGCAAAATTGTTTGGCTTATAAGACACAATAAGCTAATGAAAAAAATAATAAGCTGAAGAGTCACAACTACTAAGACTTGATAAGCTAAATTGACAAAGATTAAGCAAACCAATTGAGCTCAAAAGCTTTTTAAAAGCTGAAAGGGACTATGACTCAAACTGGCATTTTTCAAAGGAAAGAGGCTCAACTTTGAGCTTAATTTCAGACCAGATAAGCTCTTTAAAATCAAGGGTAAACCAAAAACATATGAAGATTGGCTACCAATGAACTCATAAAAACAACTTTTAGGAAATTTGACTAAGAAATAAGCTAGAAAAATGGATTTTAAAAGTGACAGTTTAACAACTAGACTCTTCTTTTGGATTTTTTTTTGAAACTTAACAAATGCAAAATTCAGCCCTAAGATTAAGCTACTAAAAGTTAAAATAAAAACTCAAAAGCTAAAAACAGATCAAGTTTGTAACCCAAAGAGCTTAAATATTCAAATTCAGATTTTAATTCAAACTTAAACTTATCTAATTAATCTCATGGAAATTTAACTTTCAAACCTTGAAACATGAAACTTAAGACAGACTAAATTCAAAAAGGAAATTGTAAACTACCAAAAACTACTTACTACTGCATCAAAGACTCCAAAACAACTTAAACAAGCTACCACTCAAGGTCTGACTCAAATAAGTTAGATTATCAAACCAAATTAACACAGATTCAAACTATCAATACATAAGACCTTAGACTTGTTTTTAAAACTCTAAAAGCTGAATTAAACTATCTTTAAAACTAAGTTTGAGCTAGTTAAACATGATTCAAGTGGCAAAGGGAATCCAACAGTACTAACTCATGTTAGTATTGTTTGATCCAAACACCCCTTTTAAAAAGTTGTTTCCCATTTTTAAGCTATAAAAGGTTGAAATAAGCTGACAGATGATCAATAAGTAACTTAAGATCTAACATGCAAAAACTAACAAGCAATAAGCACCTTACAATAAGCTACATGATAAGACATATTTTTGGCTTTTTAGGCAGTTTAGAGTAAAATAAGAACTAAGCTAATCTAAACTATAATCTAACAGTTTAAAGTAATATTAAGACTAATAAAACAGTACTAAGCAATTATAAGCAACCATAAGCAGATATTAAAGCAGGCATAAGCAAAATAGAAATTAAGCTAAAATAAGAGGAGATTGCAAGTGTACCTTGATCCCAGCTAAACAGGGATCAAATAAGCTTTTATAAGCTAGATCTACAAGCTCCAACTTGTTTTTAAAAAGCTAGTGAGGTCTATAAGCCCTTCCCTTATTGGCTTATCATCCATTATAAGCCGAGGTAAATTTAGGAGAGATTTATTTGAGATTAAGATCCAAGCTCAGTTAAGCTTTAAGGGCTTAACTGAGTACAAGCTAGCTTACTAGAGCTTAATGAGCTTATAAATTCGTATCCACACACATGATTTTTAAACTTTTATTAAGTAAAAACAAAATTAAAAGAGCACAATTTGAAATAAGCTGATAATATTATTAGAACTTAAAAGTTTACAAGCTTTTAAGAGTAAAAATGCATTAAAAGGAACAATAAGCTAAAAATTACATTAATAAGTTAAAATTAAGCTAAAAAAATTAGACACCCCCGTGTGTGTGAGGAGGCCTTCCTTTTTATAATGCTCAGATAAAGGTTCTAGGACCCTAAAACGCTCCTTTTTCTTCAATCTCGTCCCTTCAATCATGCTTCATTCCCACGTAATCATCTTGGCCCTTGGATCTAGTGCCACGTCCCTTTCACTCAATGATTGGCACGGATTGCCAAGCTAGCATGCCAAAAACGTCATGGCATGCGTCATCGTGCTTCTAAAAAGAGAGGAGAGCGTGTGAGAGTGGGGTTTTTACCCTAGTTGTGGTTATGGTTAAAATGAAACGAGAGGGAAAGGTGTAAAAGATGTACAGTAAATGGGGCGTTGACCCGTTCTTATTAATAAGGTTGACTTGGGTTATGGGTTTTGGATTGGGTTATTATTTTGGGCCGGGTTGAAAGAGTTATAAACTTAAAGGATTAACGGGTTTTAAAGGTGTAAGGGGTTTGTTAAGTATAGGACTAACGGTGTAATATTATAAGGACTAACGGTGTAAGTATCCAGGGACTAATGGTGCAATTTATTTAGGGTTTTCTTTAGGTTAAAGGATTAACAGGATTGATTTTAAGATAAATTCGCCTTCGGCTTTGATTTCTTATACTCTTTCCATTCCCGTGCTTGGTTTTGTCCGTTTTGCTTCGTTTTTGTCCTTTTATGCAATATCCGTTACCTGCAAGACACAATTCACAATACAAACGAATACAATGCATTTTAATGTATTTATTGGTCATTATTGGTCTTTTTAGCTTGTTTTATTAGGTAAACGGTATGTGTATTTAAGCACATACCAAAATCCCCCATACTAAGCTATTGTCGTGTCCTCACGCAATGTTATAAACACACACTTAGAAAACCAAAATTTTTAACCCCCCTAGACTAATTACTTAGAAAAAGTAGCAAAGTGTTCATCAAAAGGGGATTAAGAAATCACTAGTTTTGAAACCCCCCCCCCTCCCGTTTAACAATTTTTATGCAATTATTATTATTTAAACATAACATAACTTTAAGAAATACAAAAAGGATAAATTCATCGTTCTTGATTTTTCACACGCCCAAAACCAAGCTTAAAAATGAAATCATTGTTAAATACAAGTTAAGATGCTAACACTACTCATAAATGCTAATTGTGAATGCATAGCTACTTCCTGCTCCCTTATTCCTAAATCCTTTAAAGATTTTATTATTATTATTTGTGACAAATAAATTAATGTCTTATTCACATAAAGTAAAACCAGGTTTAGACCACAATTAGTTTGAAATCCTTTCCTAAAGAGACGATATGGTAAGAATAGGGTCCACATTAAGGTTCTAATTTCACATGATTTAGGGGTTATCATTTTTAGATAACCCCGAAGTCAAAATTTGGCTTTATTATTATTATAGCAACATTATTACACCTCGGTCCTTTAGAAGGCTGCAACATCGGTTGTGAGCCGGCAAGATGCAGCAAACATATTTCGACCTCAGTAATTTCCTCGACCTTTTAGAAGGCTGCAACATCGGTTGTGAGCTGGCAAGATGCAACAAACTTTTATCATTCTCGGATTATTACTATGTGCCTTATTTAGAAGACTGCAACATCGGTTGTGAGCCGGCAAGATGCAGTAAACTTTTATCAGCCCACAGTTTATTATTATTATTACCTCCACCCTTTAAACGACTACCACATCGGTTGTGAGCCGGCAAGAGGTAGTGGTCTTATTTCGGCTTCGGTTTATTACATAACTTATTATTATTAGCCAAATTTCAAGTCCTGTGGTCTTTTAACAACTGCTCCACATCAGGTATGACGAGCTTGCAATCCTGATGTGTACCTATTTTATTGGCATCGTCTTCCAAGTTAGTCGAAAGTTACTAAAACTTAAGTTGAACCAGACAACCTTATTTATTAAACATTATTAATATACAAGTGAAACAAGCTAATGGGAGAAAAAGCCATAATTAATAATTATAAGCTCTAAAGAAAACCAACTATTCCACGCTTAATATCATGACTTATACTCAACTCTATCATTTCTCGTTCTTCGCAATTTAAAATCTCTAAGGAAGAGACTCGCGAATGCTTAGCCTAGCGAATTAAGATCGGCACTTTAACAAGTCACATAGACTGGCAACAATCTTAACTATAATAAATCAAGTTCGGCATAATGGATAAGCCTACATAAGACTAGCAACAAACTTGATTTAAATATGTTACGGAAAAAGCTAAGGTATAAAACTGGTCGGATCAAAATTTATTTCTCGTTCTCACCTTTATTTGTGTCACAACACTTATTTCATCACTTTATTCCAACATTTATCACTTTTTTATGCACATTTTTTTTAAATTTTGCTATTTTCACATAAATCACATATTTTTGGTGGAAAAACGGGTTACGTAAGAACAACGGTTGCAGGTATAATCAAATCGATAGATTCCTCCCCCATACTAAAACTACACATTGTCCTCAATGTGAGATTGATACCCCTATACTCATTTTAATGCCTAATCTTGATATAAAGGGGTCTCTACGCAAATCTAAATCAGTTTATCAAGTATGCTAATAGATAAACGTTAGTTGATAAGATTAAGGATATCGGATTCCCAATATAAGTATGCTAAGGATTTGAAGAGCGAGTGACGATGGACAAAACACCGAGCATAAGAGCCTTCAAAATCCGGGCAATCCTGGACAAACATCAAAAACCACAAAACACGAAACACGAGAAAGAGGCTAGCCTCATCATAACACACTTATTCATTTAATTACTAATACTAGGGATAAGCATGGGTTGCCACCCGCAAAGCGCTTGTTTTTGTTAACCGAGTCACGAGCCTGACTCGTCCCCGAATTCATTGGTCCATGGGGAAAGTTTGGAGATCCAGGACAACCATTGGTGGTATGTCCCCTCCAAAGTAATGCTTAAGTCTGTGACCGTTCACCTTAAAGTTAGGACCATCGTCTTAAGATAGTTCAATGGTCCCATAAGGGAAAACTTGGGCCACGGTGAACGGTCCGGTCCAGCGGGATTTTAATTTGCCCGAGAACATCTTCAATCGAGAATTAAAAAGAAGGACACGATCTCCAACGTGAAATTTATGGTTTTTTATCTTAGCATCGTGAATCTTCTTTGTCTTCTCTTTGTAGATCAAAGAGTTCTCGTAGGCCTGATCCCGAAGTTCATTTAATTCGTTAAGTTGAACTTTACGGTGATCTCTCGCGGTCTTTAGGTCAAAATTAGTCCATTTCAAGGCCTAGTAGGCTTTATGCTTAAGCTCGATGGGCAGATGACAAGCTTTTCCGTAAACCAGCTTATAAGGAGTACACCCGATTGGTGTTTTGAAAGTGGTACGGAAAGCCCACAAGGCGTCATCGAGTTTATCGGCCCATCTCGCTCGATGCTCGCCTACCGTCCTTTCTAATATCCTTTTTAAACCTCTATTGGAAACCTCACTTGGCCACTGGTTTGAGGGTGATACGAGGTCGAAAGCCTATGTGTAACATCATATTTTTGAAGAACTTTAGAAAATTAGTCGTTACAAAAATGCGTCCCTCGATCACTAATGATGGCCCGTGGGGTTCCAAATCTAGAAAATAATTGTTTTAAGAACTTAACCACTACTCGGGCGTCGTTGGTGGGGAGCGCTTTTGCTTCAAGCCATTTCAAAACATCGTCGACAACTACGAGAATATATCGGTTCCCTCTTGAAGACGGGAACGGCCCCATGAAATCGATGCCCCAGAGGTCGAAAATCTCACAAACCTGAATAGGATTTTGGGGCATTTCGTCCCGTTGTGAGATCTTTCCCTGACGCTGACACGAGTCACAATGCGTGACAAGGTCTTGGGCATCGCGATAAATGGTGGGCCAGAAAAAACCAGAGTCAAAAACTTTTTTCGCGGTTGTAAGTTCAGGCCAATGGTGCTCCCCGATTGGGTCATTATTGGCAAGCTTGGAGAATGTCCATAGCTTCCTCTGCTCGTCTCAGCACACCGTACGATAATCTGATCTGCACAAATCCGAAGGAAAGAGATAGGGGTCATCCCAGAAATAGTGTCGAATATCCTTAAAGAATTTCTTTTTCTGCTGGGAAGACATCCCTTTAACAAGCACATTCCCTACTAAGTAGTTTGCTATGTCGGCAAACCACGAGGGTTTATTGTCGGGATTAAGAGATATCATATTAAGTGATTCGTGAGGAAAATTGTCATTTATTTAACATCCTAACACGATCTCCTTGATACGGGTTTTCTAATCTGCTTAAATGATCGGCCACGAGATTCTCTGCTCCCTTTTTATCACGAATTTCAATAGTAAATTCCTAGAGCAAAAGAATCCACCGGATCAACCTCGGCTTGGCATCTTGCTTATTAAAAAGGTATTTTAATGTCGAGTGATCCGTATATACTATGGTCTTGGATAAGACTAAGTAAGACCGAAACTTCTCCAAATGAATAACCACAGTAGAAGCTTTTTTTCGTGTGTAAACGGTTTTTTTGTAAATTAGTTTGAGCATACGAGAGGTCTTACTAGCATATTGTATAGGCCTGAAATATTTGGTCTTTCCTTTGTCTAAACTGACTCCAACAGCATAATCCTAGAGTTCACACATAAGCTCATACGATAAGTCCAGTCCGGGGACACAAGGATAGAGCTTCGGTTAACCTCGTTTTAAGAATCTTAAAAGAAGCAAGACACTCGTCCGAAAAGATGAAAGGAGTATCCTTTTCCAAGAGGTGAGTCATTGGCCGAGCTATTTTGGAAAAGTCTTTTATAAATCGCCTATAGAAACCAGCATGACCAGAAGTCTAACCCTTTAACCGTGGTCGGAGGTGGTAGTTTTGCAATCACATCTACTTTAGCTCTATCAACTTCAAGTCCATTTTTAGAGATTTTGTGGCCGAGGACAATGCCTTCTTTGACCATGAAGTGGCATTTCTCCCAATTTAGAACTAGGTTGGTGTCTTCGCACCGTTGTAGCATAGTATCTAAATGGGAGAGGCACGATGAAAATAAAATCCTCGAAGGACCAAAAAAAGCCATCCATGAAAACTTCCATATTAGTTTTTTTTAATCTTTATCGTGAAAATCGCTATCATAACTTTGGAATGTCCCAGAGCTGCAATAAGCCAAAAGCAATTCGCGATAAGCAAATGTTCCACTAAGGACAGGTGAAAGTGGATTTTCCCTGGTCTTGGGATCAATTGGGATCTTGAAAGTAGCCAGAGAAAAGCCATTTAGAAAGCAAATAGAATACGATTTTTTTTGTTTCCTGCTAAGCGGCTCTAACATCTGATCATAAACGGTGAGAGGAAAGTGGACTTTACGGGTGTGGCGTTTTAAACTTGTCGATAGTCAATACAACGTTGCCAACCCGTGACCAATGGTTTCTTGTAGGAACTAAACTTCTTTGTTTTTCTTGGTAATAACCGTCATACCCCCTTTTTTGGGTACGACATGAATCGGACTCACCTAAGGACTGTTAGAGATCGAGTAAATCAATCTGGCATCGAGAAGTTTAATGACTTTTGCTTGATTACTTCATGGATTTAGGAATTTAACCGTCTTTGGTGATTGAACAGCTAGTTTTAAAATCATCTTCCATTAATATCTTATAAGTGCAAAAATTCGGATTAGTGCCTCGAATATTAGATATTTTCCAAGCTATCACCCGTTTGTGTGATTTTAAAACCTTTAGAAGCTGCTCTTTTTCCTCCCTCTTTAAGTCTTTAGCGATTATGATGGGTAACTTGGAAGTCCCCTCCAAAAACGCGTACTCGAGGTGGGAAGGCAAGTCCTTGAGCTTAAGATCCGAAGGATCATCGATAGAAGATTTAATCTTTTCGGTATCATTAATCAAACATACGAGGTGAGGAATAGGAGGGAGATCGGGTGTAGGATCGTCATTAAGTAATCTTTCTAGAAAAAGAATATCTCCCTCCGAGTCGTAGGTGCCATCATCAATACCCGGTGGTATCGAATCATCGAGAGAAAGGAATGCGTCGGTCTCTTCCAAGAGAAAATCACTATCCCCGAAGGGAGTGAGAGAAGGGGAGAGAGACTCGACCATAGGGTCCGGAGAAAGAGTGGGACTGCCACTCATATGATTATTAAGCACCTCATGGAAATGATCCTTGCATGTAGTATCAAGAATGTCAATCTTATGGATTGACTTATCACTATGCTTTTGAGGATATTTTGAGGCACTTTCAACGTTAAAGACCAATTCCTCTACCATACTCGCAAAGGTTAACTTTTCGCCATGTACGTCAACTAAAGCATGATCCGTCCTTAGAAAAGGTCTCCCCAATATAAGAGGAACCCGAGGATCAACCTCATAGTCAACCACCACAAAGTCGGCTGGGAATGTAAACTTGCCTACTTGAACGAAAACATCCTCGGCTATACCCTCTGGAATAGCCACAGTCCGAGTAGCTAATTCGAGGGTCATTCGAGTAGTAGAAAGTTCCGGAAGGGATAGTGTCTTCCACACGGAAAGTGGCATCAAGTTAATGCTAGCTCCTAGATCGGCTAGGGCCATGCATGACTCGAGCCCGTAGAATTCACATGGAATGAGAAACCTCCCAGTGTCTCCGAGTTTTTTGGGTAACTTTTTGAGGATCACAGCTGAGCAGTTCTCATTCACGGGTGTATTTGCTATCTCAAGAAGTTTCTCCTTATTCGTAAAGAGACCTTTAACCATTTTTTCAAATTTGGCATGGCGGAGCAAGAGCTCGGAAAAAGCTGATATGAAGTGGACTTTTTTAACTTTGTAAGAAACTATGAATTTGAATATCATCTTTTCCTTGTAACTTTTCCTTATTCAACCTTGATGGATATGGAATCGGAGGTTGATGCGGATTAGGCTCGGGAATCTTAGGAGAAGAAATAGGAGCAGGAGGAAGCTCAAAAGATGTAGAATCGGAAGACGGCTGGACAACCGGAGGTGGGATATTAGATGTACTCTCGGTGAATACATGGTCCGTTTTTGTCTTCAGTTCTCGGTCTACCTCCTTAGAAGAAGAAGGGGAAGGAGGAACCGAGGATCCAGCTAAAGTAACACCATTCCGAGTGGTGATAGCTTTAAGATCTTCCCGTGGGTTGGGAACGGTGTTGCTTAGCAATGAACCCGAACCCGAAGAAGAAGCGGTATTCATTTTCATGAAGTGACCAAACATGTTCTTAAGCTCAATGTTCGAGTTTGTCAATGATGTCATTTGGGTTTGCATGTTTTTCATTATAGCATCATTTGCTTTCATATAAGCTTGAAAATCACTTTGTACCACAACTTGTGGTTGATGAGTCGGGGCTTGATAAGTTTGGGATTGGTTGAAATTATTCCCTCGTCCTTGATTTTGATTAAACACTTGGTTTTGGTTATTTCCTCAGTTTTGATTGAAACGATTTTGATTATTTTGAATGGGAGGAAAACCAGGAGGACCCATTTGATTGCTAGCACGGAAGTGTGGGTCTCCTTGAGGACGATAACCTTGATTATAATTATTGTTCACTGCTGCTGCTAAAACGTATCCTTGAATATTGTCATGATAGCCCGTAAAAGTGTTGCCATCGGTGACAGGACACTGTCGGTAAGAATGAGCACCACCACAAGTAACACAAGATTCCTCGACAGCTTTTACGGAAGCTGGAGCTGGGGTTTGAATTTGTTTCATCATAGTGGCTACGACACTAGTTACTTGAGTTACTGCATCGGTAAGTTTGGCCATCTCCGAAGAATCAACATTAGTTGCTTTCACTTGAGAAACAATCGGGTTGTTTCTCGAAGTACGGACTCTTGATTTATTTTCAATGATTTTCAAAGCATCTTGAGTACTTCTTTCTAAAAGATTGCCACCGGCGGCAGAATTCAACGAATCTTGATCGGAAGGGTTTAAACCATTATAGAAAGTATCGAGTTGATGTAATTCGGTAAATCCGTGATGAGGGCAAGCTCGAAGGAGATCCTTGAATCGGTCCCATGCTTCGTAAAACGTCTCTTCAAACTTTTGATTAAAACTAGAAATTCATTCTGAAGATTTGTTGTTTTTGAAGGAGGAAAGAAATGGTTGATAAATTTAGACACAAGATCATCCCAAGTTAGAGTAGAACGCGGAGGTTCTTTGTCGAGCCAAATCTGGGTTGGACCGTCGATGGAAAATGGAAACAACATAAGCTTAATCGACGTCTCGGGTACATCTTTGTATTTCAAAGTAGAAGTTATCTTGTTAAAATATTGGATATGAGCGTGAGGGTCTTCTTTTTTGAAACCGAAGAATTGTTTTGAAGTGACAAGATTGATAAGACTATGCTTGAGCTCGAAATGCTCAGCCGGAATGGGTGGTACAACGATTGCTTCCGCATAACCCTCGGTGGGTGCACGGAGCAATTCCGCCATAGTACGTTGATCGGCCATCGTAACTACGGGAATAGGTTCAACAGTGAACGGTTCGACTCTTTGTTTTGAACGTGTACGATTACGACATTTAGGATTTGTAGTAGTAGGATTCGTAGAAGATTCACCAACGAATTTAGAAGAAGAGCGGGTTTGCATAAACTAAAAATAAGAAAAATATTTTTGGTAACCGATAATCGAACAAGTGTACGGTAGCTCTCTAAATTACTTACTAAGAAGCGGAGGAACGGGTCAGCACGAAGCTTATTAAAAACCTTTTCCTTTAGGATTGAAAATTGGATCAACCCTCCTTATACTTCTCTTATAGTTTGTAATCTAAAGGTGAGCCGTTTTCATAAGTGACACAACGGTTAATTTTGTTGGATTTTTGATTTTTTTGGTATTTTTGATTAAAAATAATTTGAGAAAATAAAATATTTTTGTATTTTTATATTTTTATAATATAAGAAAATATTCACAAATGAAAAATGGTAACTTCACGGGGAAGGGTCTTCAAATACTAATCTTCAAACGAAACACGAAAATCGTTACACACTTCCCCTGCAGCGGCGCCAAAAACTGGTTTGGTCCAAAGTACACACACAAACAAGTATGTGTAATTAAGAGGCAAATACAATTATAGTATAGTAGTATACGTATTCCAAAAGATTAAAGAAGATTGCTTTTGACCAAAGCAATTCCTAAAATCTCTCGGGTCGTTTGTCCTCGGCGAAGTGTGAATAGACAATCGGTTTAGTTTGTGATCGCGCAAGTGAATAATTCAAAGATTTGATTTGTTTTCCTAATTCTACACATAAAGACACGTAAAGCATGCAAGGAAAGTAAATGACTAAGCAATTAAGCAATTAAACTCAAAAACGTTAACGGGTATTAAAGAAAACGCGACAAATAAGCAAGTATGTCAAAATTAAACCCTACGAACGTAAATTTTATTCCTAAACCTTCTAAATATTATAAGAAAATTTTCAGAAAAAGAATTTTATTTTTTTGGTTTTTAGTTATTTTTTATGATTTTTTATAGTTTTTAATAAATGCACGAAAAATACTAAAGTTTGAATTAAAAATCTAAGAAAAATTCTAAAAGTTGCTTAACAAGTAAAGAACACAGGAAAAATACTAACTTGAAAGCAGCTTAAACAAATAAGCCAGGAAAAGCCAAATAAGCACTTGATGTGCTTATATGAAAAAGGGGCCAAAAAGGTCTTAAATTTATTTTAGTTGTACCCTTTGACGTAAAAGTCCCAAGGGCGCAGATGGTTATAGTGTGTGTGACAAAGGGTTGAGATTGGGAAGAGGTCTTGGGTTCGAGCCTTGCTCACTCAAGACTTCCCTAATTTCCTATTTTTTTTATTTTCCAAAACTTTTTTCACAAAATTGAAAACCAGCTTATTATGAGCACTTTTTATAAAAACAACTTTTTATGAATCATAAGCAATAAGCCAGAATTTAGCTTAAAAGAACCAAATATTAGACTTAAAGGTTTTTGGCTTTTTTTTTCTTTCACAAAACTAAATCAGCTTAAAAACATGAATAAGCTCAAGCCTAAGCCTAATAAGCAACAAACAACTTACAACTAACCTAATAAGCAAGATTGAACAAAATTTAAGCAAATCCAATAAACCATAAGCTGAGAAAAATCAATAAGCACTTTGGGGAAATTATGCAAATAGAATGAAAAGCACTTTTTAAAATCAAATATTAAGCTAGAGAACCAAAAGGCTAGATCCTAAAACAAGATTGAACTTTAAGCTACCATAATAAGTAAGAAATTAGAATTTTGATCCATCAAATAAGCTAGAAAAAGTTTTTTTAAGAAAGGTCAGTATATAATGATAACAATCAGTATGTACTGACTTTTATTCTTGGAAAATGGCTACTTTAGAGCTTATTTTTAAGAAGGTAGATAGAACCTTATGGCTTAATGATTTGGAAAACTTTAAAGATTATCCTATAAGCTATCTAAAACAACAATTGAAAAGTATTTTGAAAATCAATTAAGCAATGAAAAGGCTAATTGAAAAAGCTGCTTATGCAGTTTGCTTTATTTTTGGTTTTTTATGAAAAGACAAAGTACTAATTTGTAGACTTAAAACAGATAATCAAATAAGCTAATTTACCTAAAATAAGCTCTAACAGATCTAGATTAACCTATGAACCAGCTGTGCACTCAATTTCAAAAGCTAAAACTAACTAAAGCTACTTTAAATTTTAGAATGAAAAAGGCTTTTAGACAGCTTAGCTTGCTGATGCAATTGACCAAAACACAAAACCAAATGATGCAGACCTAAAGACTTGGTTTCTATAACTTTTAAATACCTAAAACAAGAGTAAAATTCTAGCAAAATCAGCAAGAACAAACCAAAGCACAAAGAGCATATGAACCTGAGTTTTATGAACTCAGATTTAAGCTAACAACACAAAATCCTTTTAGAACTTGACTAAGCTAAACAATATCCTTAAATCCTTGCCTTAGAAACTTAAATTTGAAGTTTAAAATCAATTTAAAGAACCAAAAGGTTCTTGGCATACTAACTCAAGTTAGTACTGCCTTGAGCCAAACACCCCTTTAAATTGCTCAAACCCATGTTAAGCTTATAAAACTTAGATTTAAAGCTTAAATTTAAGATACCAGATACTAATTAGCTTATACAAGACCTATTAAGCACATTTTAAGAATCAAATAAGCTGAAGCAACAAGCTACTAATAAATGCTAATATTTTTGGATTTTTAACAAATTTTTATCAAAAACTTATAAGATGAGATTAAAACAGACAAATGAGCATATTAAGCAACAAACAACTATAATAAGCAGTAGACTTAAAACTCCATTTTTCTCACTCACTAAAAAACTGAAAACCATGAAGAACTTACACTACAATAAGCTAAACTTGATAAAATTTAAACAAGTTTAATCATAGATGTGACCACAATTTACCTGCATAAACTGACTTAACAACTAATAAGTCTTGATTGTTTTTGAACTAAGGTTTTCAAAAGGTTTTTCAAAAGTCTTAAGACTCAAAACAAAAATGTTAATTGTACATTAGACCAGTTCATAGCACACAACCCAACACCATAAGCATCTATTTTATAAAATCAAACTAATAAGCATCTCGCACTACTTTTGAAACTAGCAACTTGGAATTCAAATAAAAAACTATCAAACTAGACGATACTTAATCAAACTCTATAAAAACTATCATTTAGACCTACTAAGAGCTAATGAAATCTAAATTAACCCCCTAAGACAGATTTAACACTATTTTGACCCGTTTTGAACCTTAACCCAAACACTCCTTTAAAATATGAAAATTTATTTTTAAGCCAAAACAGATCTAAAAAAGCTGTAAAAGATGAAAACAGATTAAGCTCTAACAATTTAAAGAACATATAAGCAATTTTTAGTCCCACAAAAAGCACTAAATATCATAATCAGATCAATGGACATATTTTTTTGTCTTGTTTCAATAGTTTATATGAAAAAAAACTTGAATAAAAGAGATCTAAGCTATAACACAGCACAAATAAGCAATAAGCAACATTAATAAGCATATTAAAGCAAATAGAAATAGAAAATAAGCAGTAATAAGCAAAAGAGATAAGCTAAACAGTTTTAAGCTATTAAATGAGAAAAGGAGAAGTACATTGATCCTAGCTCAAACAAGGATCATAAATGCTCAAAGGAGCTTATCTACAAGCTCCAGCTTATCAGAGATAAGCTGGTATTATCCATAAGCCCATCTATAATTGGCTTATCATCCAAAAAAGCTGAGGTAAATTTTTAGTGTGGAAATTGAGGTAATGCTTAATAAGTTTAAACTTAAGGTGAGCTAAACTAATTAAGCAATAGTTTATATAGTACTGAGCTTATTTTAAGCTTATTAAGTATATTCAAAACACATAATTGCTTAAAAGTAAAACAGGTATTAAGGCAAAATTAAAATGAAACTTAATTTTATTAATCTTAAAAGAAGTTACAAGCTGCTGAAAAAGGAAAAATACATTTGAAAGAAGACAATAAGCTAAAGTTACAAAATAAGCTACTAAAACTATAAAATAAGCTAAAACTAGACAATCTTAAGCTGTGTGAGGTCCTAAGCCTTCAATCCCGTCCCTTTAATCCAACAAATCCAATTTGAGCCCTTGATAAGCCTCTACGTATTCACAGCCGAATTGGGGAGAGTAGATGTATTGCAACGTGGCCTTGATAAATGTCAGAACACGTCAGAGAGAAATCTTCTAGAAGCTTAGGACGAGTGGATGTGAAATTAGATTTACCCTGGTAATCGTCCCCCTGCGTGTGAAAGTCAAATTGGGAAGGAAAAGGGAACAGTAAATGTTGACTACAGTTTTTTTTAACATGGTTTAAATTGAAATAAGGACGGGGATTGTGTTAGGGGGCATTGTTTTTAGAATTGATTTGGGCCAGCGTAATGTGAATTTAGATTTAGGAAATTAATGGACAATGTATATTGGGCCTTTTTTAAGTTAAGGCGTTATATGATAAATAATATAAACAATGTTAATGGGCTGACCCGGCCCAATAAAATGGGTACGGGTTGGCCCATTAAGGATGTATACGCCTTCGGCTTCGGTTTTCCGCGCTCTTTCCATTCCCGTGCTTGGTTGTCCAATTCGGCTTCGTTTTTTTCCTTTTATTTAATATCCGTACCTGCAAGACACAAATCACAAAATACACATAACAATTGCAAATTTATGTCATTTTTGATTAATATTTGTCTTTTTAGCTCGTTTAATTAGGATAAAAGGTATGTTGAATTTAAATCACAAACCACGCCCGATGAAATTAAGCTAGGAATAAACTTGGAACCCGAAGAAATGATTAAAATAGTGGATGCTTCAAACACATGACCGTAATCGAGAAGTTGTTTTTCTTCATACAAGACATACAAGGATGAAACGTAATTTTTTGGGAGCAACTTCCGGCGTTAAAATCATAGGCAAAATATGAAAATTTCACAAGACTCCGCTAAAAAGATGAAAAAATGTTGACACTGTAATAACTATAACATAAACCTTGCTTAGTGAATGTCAGATATTTTATAATAAATGCAAGAAGAAATAATAACCGAACAACGAAGCGAAAATCAAAGACGAAATTGTTATAGGTAAAGGAATAAGGAAGGAGGAATCTATAAATGAAACAAGGAACTCAACCGGAGACAAATATGGCCTAGCAACATTAGACGAAAACTCCACACTATGCATAGTAGGTAGATTAGGTCACACTAATATCAACTAATTCAATCATTAGCATTCTAAAGAATTATTTAGAAATCTATCTCAAACTTACATACGACCAACATTTTTTTGGTGATGCTTGCAAAATTGGAAAACAAGCTCATGCAAGTCACAAGGCTAAAAATATAGTTTCAACAACTAGATGCTTAGAACTACTTCACATGGATTTGTTTTGGCCCTTCCGCCATATTAAGCTATGGAGGGAATCAGATTTAAACCTTATAATCGAAGATGACTATTCCCTCGATTCACAAGGACAGAATTGGTAGCAAATAAAACCGAAGCCTTCAAAAAATTCGAAATATTTAGCAAAATGATCTAAAACAAATTAGGATGTTCATTGTAAACAATTTAGACAACTGTAAATCGTGGCAGGAATTTGATAATGAAGTACATTCGGAACTTTGTGAATTAAATAGTATTATTCATATTTTCTCAGCTCCTCGTACTCCACAATCTAATGGGGTAGTAGAAAAAAAAATCGCACTCTACAAGAAATGAGTAGAACCATGTTAAACGAACAATCAATTCCTCAAAATTTTTGGTGTAATGCGATCGATATGTTAACCTATATAATTAATAAAGTTTCCATTAGACGTATCTTAGGAAAAACTCCATACGAGTTGTTAAGAGGTAGGAAACCAAACCTTAACTATTTTAGAGTATTCAGAAGTAAATGCTTTATTCTTAATACAAAAGATTACCTCACCAAGTTCGACCTAAATTCGTACAAAGGTGTTTTCCTAGGATATTCGCAAAATAGTAAAGCTTACATAATACTTAACAAACAAACAATGAAAGTTGAAGAGTCGTTAAATGTAACTTTCGATGAAACTCCTCCCCCGCCTAAAACATCACCATTGGAAGATGATGAGTTAGATCCTAAAGAAGAAGAATGTTGATGTTATTAAACAAAACCAAAAGGCGATGAACCTTGAAGACATTTCATTATACAAATAAATCAAATTGTAAATATTAAAGAATCTAAAACTCATCCCTAGAAAAACATTATTGGTAATCTAAATCAAAGAACTCTTAGGGTCGGCAAGCTCAAAGACAAAAGCACTTGTCTTTTTTCTTTATTTCAACAATAATAACCAGAAAAATAAAAATAGGCATTAAAAGATAAAAATTGGGTAATGTCCAAGCATGATTAACTAAACCAATTTAAAAACAAATGAAGGTTTTGGGAACTATCCCAAATCCCATGGATATGACCATTATAAGGAATAAAATGGTATATAAGAAATAAAACGTCGATAAAAATGTTTATCTGAAACTGCAACAAACTAGGTTAGTCGCTCAAGGTTATAATCAACAAGAAATAATTGATTATGACGAAACGTATGCACCCAGTATCAAGACTTAGGTCCATAAGGAATACTTTTAAGTCTTATGCTTGCGCACATAGTTAAAGTTATGACCAAATGGATGTGAAGAGTGCATTCCCTTAAAAAAACGGTTATATCAATGAGGGAGGTTTACGTGGCACAAGAGCCTCCGGTAATTATAGACCTCGCAAACCTAATTATGACTTATTAGAGCGTTAAGAAATCTCATTATGGTCTAAAACAAGCTCCCAAAAGCATGGTACGAGCGTTAAAAGCCATTCTTATAAAACATGAGGATACTCCAAGGGAATGGTAGATACATATCTCTTCACTAAAAGAAAGACTCCAACCTTATTATGTCCAAATATATGTTTGATGACATTATATTCGAATCAACATTTCAAAGAAATGTGTGATGACTTGCCAAGATCAAGCATGAAGAGTTTGAAATGAGAATTAGGGGAACTAAATTTTTACTTAGGATTACAAATAAAACAATTAGATGATGGAATATTTTTAATCCAATCAAAATTTATTAAGGAAATGCTTAAGAATTTGACTAGAAGTACTTCTAAGCCAATTAAAACCCCTATGTCAACGAAACTAAACTCACGAGAGACAAGAAGGGGTGAGTCCGAAGATAAAAGACGAGCAAATATATAGCCATTATATGGTAGTTTATTATACTTTAACGACAAAGTAGACCCGATATCATGTTTAGTGTTTTCCTTTGTGCACTCTTTCAAGAGGATCCCAAAACCTCTCACCTAGAAGCAGTTAAACGTATCTTCCGATACATTAAAGGCACTACAGCACTTATTGATGTATGGAATCCTAAAGGGATACGGCATGAGAACAAAAGTGTACAGCGATTCAGATCATGCGAAGATAACTTAGAACTCGCATAAGTCACATTGTGTTGTGTTTGTAGTTTAATGATATGTTTGTTGCCTAACATCTTTGGTTTTTCTAAGAAGGCAAACCGCTCTTTGCCATATCCAAAACCGAACGGATTGTAAGCGCCAAAAAGGCATGTCAACAAGCCTTTATGGAATGAAACAAGCACTCGTTAGACTATGGTGTTAGGTAAGACGACATTCCAAAAATGCTAGATAACAAAATGTGCTAAATACTAAAAGTAAAATCCCGTACAACACACACGTGAACAAAACACAAATTGATATTCGCCATCACTTCATACGCTGATAATGTTCAAAAAGGGAATATCTCTATAGAAAAGGTCTCATCGGAAGACAACATAGCCGATATTCTAACTAAACCACTTAAACGTGAGCCATTTAACTACTTACGTCTAGGTCTAGGAATGATGGAACAAATTGATTAAGTTTTCGGCATAATAAAGAAATGATAATCATCAAAGAACTGTTTGTCAAAAATCTGAGAAAAATTTTCTCAACAGGTGGCGGCCCCCTTAATTCATAAAGGGCGGCCCCCTTAATTTTAAAGGGGACCGACCAGATTTAAGGGGACCACCCACCTGACTGACTAAAATATTATTTTTCTTTTCTCTCTGTGTCTAAGTTTTCATATTGTTACAATAAAAACACAAGATTGGGAAAATTCTATAAGCAAACTTTTACAAATTCTTCCTAACTCTTTAAAACATAAAAACAATAGTCTCAATCTATAATTTTATCTAAAAATTCTTGTCCTCACACTTAGGAAGCAATTAAAATCAATTTCCATATCTTTTTGAAATATGCTAAAAAATATTTTTCCATAAGCATAAGTCACTTACTTGGTTGTCAAAAGTATATAATCTAATATATATTTTCGACAATCTGGTTTGAGCAAAAAATTCAAATCAAGGAGCCTTTGGGATTATTTCTTTAGGTTATACATGTCATATGGTCGAAATAAAATCGCTACTTCCACATTTGTTGCACTTAGTGCACACACTAGTATTTTCAACAAAAGTTTGGTTCGTTTTAACTAAAACCCTGCTTGTCAAGAAAATTTCTTTGTGCATTATATCTAGTTACTATTTATATGCTCTTCACTCTTTTGGTCTTCATTTCATATAAGATTTATATGCCAAAAATTATGGATATCGTTATAAACCATACAACTTGTCATATATATGGTAGAATGGTTCTGGAATGCCTTAATGTGCTATTGCTAAAAAATCATAATTGCCATAAAGGATGAACTTGCTACAAATTAATCACCACCAAAACAAAACCTCACACAAAATTTCAAGAAAAATTCGATTTTGGGAAATCTGGGGTAAATAGCATTAGGGCGGCCCCCGAATCATAAAGGGCGATCCCCTTATCTTTAAGGGGACCGACCCCTAATCATTGACCATCCAAGACCAGTACGGGTAAAACAATATCTTCAATCGCTTTTATGTACCAAATACCCTCTAGACATAGCTACTGTTTCCCTAAACTCACAAACATTTCTTGGATTTGATCCTTTAAATGTTCACTCTTTCCATTTAAAAAACCGTTCCTCCACTATAAAAACATCCTCAACCATCATCATTCAAATCAACCTCCCACAAGGACAACTCTAACAAACCCACATCCGAAACCATTAAGGGTATCCAAAAATGAGTGTGAAACCCATTTGGAAGAAGAAACTAAACCCTTGTAACACATCCAATGAGCTCAATGTAAGTTCACCTACACCAATGCCAAAACCACTCACTCCTCATCATGAACCATCTCAAGAAAACAATCACCCCAATCAAGCATTACCAAATCCTTACATTTGAAGGACACTCCCTTCTTCCGCCACCACAAGTTGTCTCACATCCATTATTTCCCAATTCACCCATCAATTCACAGTAACTCACACACAAATCCACCTCAAATGACAACCAAACACAACAACACCACCTCTTACCATCCAAGTAAGAAAGCCTAGTTTACTTAATCAAGTACAAGATTCTATCAACCCTCTTTGTCAATCATCTCTCCTCAACAACAAAACAAAACATTCCATATCACCCATACTCTCCCAATCCTACACACACCCTCAACATTAAACCAAGTTAAAACCAATTTTGGGGTATTGCCCATGTTGCATCTCAACATCCAAAAACAATTCCAAGCTTTTTCATGAGGATATCAATTGGAATTGAATTCCTCCTCACTTCGACCACAATCCACCACCTAGAGTTCAAAGGAGATTACCTTCCACAGACCGCCATCCGCATGCCAAACTCTTCATAACAACTAAATAATCTCTAACATCCAACAAACAATCGTCAAACACTTTTGTGTCGGCAAGCAATTCAACAAAACCTTCTATGGCTATATAGATTTTTTTTTCATGATGTATCAATATGCTTCTAAAAGCATATTTGAGTTTTTTCTTTTTTGTATGCTTTGTGTAGTTCACATACAATGTTTCTAAAAGAATAAACTTATCATTTGCTTTGAAGATATGCTGCACATGTCATAATTTTTTTTCTTCCTTCTTGCCACATGTTGAGAAAATATTTGTATGTGTTCTAACTCGTTTTTTTGTAGCCAAGAAACCATAAGTATGCTCGAGTTTCATGGTTCCCTCGAACTAGGGAGCACACATCAAGGGTGCATTTATCCGTTAGATTTTAACAAGCAATTCTCTGACAATAGCCTTTTTGATATTCTACAAAAAGGGGGAGAAATGACAAAAACCACTAAATCCTTGTTTAAAAATAGATTTTACATTTAATATGAGGTTTTTAAATTTTGTAATCACAAAAATAGGGAGACTGTTGATAGAAATAATGCCATAAAAACATTATTACTATTTTCACATCTTTACATTTTTTGATAATCACAAAATACAAAAATTTTGCAATGTAAAATTAAACTTAAACAAGTAATTCAGTATAAATTTTTCATTGTGCGAAAAATATATCACTTAAATGTATGAATAAAATAAATGTCTTAATGCATTTTATGATAAAAATGAGATTTTTATTCAAAAACCTCACACTTTTAAAAAAATGTAGTAAAAACATTTTTATAAAAACATTACAAAACAATTTACTAACAATTATAAAAATGTTTTATTCAAAATAAACATTTTGAAATTCAAATTTTTGGACCTAAAACGGCTAGAAAGTTCCAGAAAATTCTCCCTACACAAAAGGACAAACTGGGGAGCGCCCAGTCTAGGGCGGCCCCCTTAAAATACACGGGCGGCCCCTTTATCTTTAAGGGGACCGCCCACACAAATTAAGTGGACCGCTAATAGTAGAACGCTCCTCTATAATGTCCTATAAATACCATGGAACTATTCTCCACTATTTTCTCACCTTTTGCACTCATTCTTTCTGATAAAAAACATCCCACACATCTCATTAAAATCCTTTGATTATTTAATCATAAAGCTTTGTTTCCAAGTGATCCAAGCTTAAATCCTCAAGTGCAAGAGAAGAATACTTCCTCATCAAGTGAAGAAGTATTACACCTTTGTGTGTTGTTGCAATCTTATTGCATCCATATCATAACATGTAAATCATTTGTAAATCTTGTAAAGTTGTGTAGTGTTAGATCTTGGTGATTGTTGGTAAGTATATGTTGGAACTTGCTTGGTGATACTTTCCTAGTATTGTTTAGTTAGTAGTGATTATATCAGAGGCTTGGTAAAAGTAGTGGTGTGAAGAAAACTAGTGTGAAGAATTGTGTAGTCCGTGAAGACAAAGTTGTGGATGAAGGTTTGTGATAGATTGGTTCTAGCTAAAGAACTAGACATCTAGCTTAGTGTCAGAAATCAAGATAAGCGAAAGTTGTGTAAGTTTTTCTCTGCCATAAGAGAGCTTGTTGACATAGTGAAGAAAACTCTCGAGTTTAGTGCTCGAGGAGTGGAGTAGGGCGAAGAGGTGCTTCGTTACCGAAGCACTATAAATCCGCGCGTTGAGGATTGATTAGTATCTTACTCTTATCTCCTATTTCTTACATGTAAATTTCTCATACTATCCTATTAATTGTTTAGATAAGTATATTGTTCATATTGTGCAAGTGTTGAATTCACATAAAGTCGAATCTAGAATTTTTACAAACACTTTAAAACCTTAAATTAAAAAGCAGTAAACTATTCAACCCCCTTCTAGTTTTCCACAGACAAGTAAATTTCAAAATAAGGCCCCTAATTGCTTTTAGAATCATCTTTAAAAAAGTAGTACACATACATCAAATAACTTGATTGCAAAGACCTTATACTGGGTACAAATAAAATCTGCATGTTGATAGAAAATATTAATCGACTTTAGGCCCCGATCAAGTAAGGAAAAAGTCTTTCCCACGTTAAGCAAAAAGCATAAAAGTTGTAGTACTCTAAGTTGTGAAATCCCAAAAAACATTTTGTGGTCTAACTCCATTTAAAGAGTCGGGGAATCAATTTTTAATATATGAAGGTCATGCGATCACACATAAAACAATCAAACAAGCATGCAATAAACATAGGCATTCATCGATTATTGCATATCATACAATTAACACATAAATACGTATGTATAATAAAGATGTAAGGTTTATAAACCATGATAAATATGCATGTATTTATTCATTGCATCTTTAAACATGTAAATAATGCAAATAAGCTGAAAAACGGTGAATTTAAAGCAAGTAAAAAGACACACATTTTAAATCACGTAAAATCTGCAAACTAGGTTCCCTTTTCTAGATTATAGGAACTCTTAGGATTCATTATTTCACCAAAATAAGCCTAAGGGGCTGCCAACAAAATAAACAAAGAAAACAAGCAAAAACAAACATTTTTTAGCGATTTTAACTTTGGGGGGGGGGGGGGGGGGTGGGGGGGGGGTGGTGGGGGTTGGTGTTTTTTTTTTAATGTATTTAAAAAACACCATTAGCGAACGGCTTGTGACGCCACTGTTGAGATTTGGTATCTAATAACCTATATTAACACGTAATATATGCAACGGATATGGTCCTAAAGGGATGCGTATGATGTGACTAATTAACATAATACAATAACTTAATAGTGTACCTCTCGGTTCTTGATTCGAGCAACAATGAAGCTTAAAAAACTTGCCTTGTTCTTTACCAAAACCCACGAAACACTTACAAAACATCAAATTAGATGTTTTTCTATTCTATGAGATAGTTCCACACTACACCGTCAGTGATTACTAACAACCCGAATTGCTAGGTTCTAACTTTCACGATCAGAAAACAGAAACCCTTGTTTTGTGTTTTAATTAATATCGTGATCATAAAAACCCTAAAAGTGTAACATTCAATTGATTTTATATGGATAAAATAAGAGAAAGAATCACCAACTTTTTATTCTAAGTGGATTTGTATTTAGAAAGATGAGTATCCAAGACATTCCAAATACAATACCAAATACTTAATTATCAAGTTATGGTTTCTTTCCTTTTCTTTTACCTTTTGGCCGGCCCTTATTTACAAAATAGTCAATTGTAAATTGATTTTTGGACCTTAACTGTTTTAACAAGTACAATACATCTTAATTAGATGACCTACTCGTTAATTATTCGTCAAACGAGCTAACTAACGATTGTTAAGTAATCGTGAAATAATGACTAATATAATTAATATAAATACATTATTAAAGATTGTATCTTGATGCATACGTGTGTGACCCCATAGGCTTACGTTTCTCCAGCCGTATATACATTTACTATTATATGAGCATATCCGAATATACGGTGTGTGCTTGGAAGGGCATACGGCGTAAGCTCTTCATCACTTAGTCCATTTTAAATCCTTGACGTATTAAAGGAGCTCATTACCGCCATATGCTCTAGGATGGCATATAACGTGTATGATTTGGTTGGAAAATTATGCCTTCGTCCACATTTAATTCTCTTTTGGCTCGTTCTAGTCCCCACCCTTTTTTTTTTTTTTTTTTTTTTTTTTTTTTTTTTTTTTTTCGCGAAGAAATGTATCCTCTTTTATTGCTTTAATTAAACAATATCAATAATTTATAATCATAATCAAACACAAAAAAGAGACAAAAATGATGAATTATCGTGAGAATTTGATAGCTAAAACATGTATGATTAATGAGCTGTCATTTTTCAAACAATTTTGTTCTTACAAAAGGAGAAGTTAGTTTGACGTAGTCCACATAAACGAGTATATGTGTGAGTAAGAAGCTCTCCTTACTTAGCAGTAAAGTTCTTATAACTTGATATTGCAGCAGTCAGCTTAGTACGAGCACCCAACTAAGCTCCCTGCATCTGCTTCACAATTTCATCCCATAAATCCTTGGCAGTCTCACAACTGTTAATGTTCATTAGAATATCATTCGGGATACTGAGAATCAGAAGATCTTTAGCAAGATCATCAGCTTCAACCAATTTATTTTCAACAACATTATATTCACTCGAATCTCTCACGTAAGGTGGTCCTTCAGCAACTTGACCCATGATTAGTGGACAAGGTCCATTTCTCGATGAATCTTTTATGTAAGGTCCAAGAGGTTGTTTTACGATATACTGATAGAAACGAATTTTCAACTGAGTATACTTTTCCCTCACACATATTACTTGTCGAAGGTCTTTATAAAAGTAGTGTCCGTATAATCTCGGATTAACCATCTGGTTATAAATCTTGATGAGATACTTAACTGTACAAACACATAAGCATACTGTAAACATTGTACAACTATGTAACGCAAAGAGTAGAGTGTCTGAATAAAAAATATGAATTCCCATTGCACAATTACTATTATCTTGATGCTTGAAGCTTATATGATCACGAACCCAATTTAATAAATCCCGAATTCCTGGTCTTCCGTAAACCAAAATGAACCTTAAATCAATATTTGGTTTCTTGACTGCGTTAAAAGATAAACGATACTAAAATTAGGAGTAAACAGTTTAAAGACACAAAGGACCAAAATTGCAATTCGTTGCATTTCTTTAAGATATAAAAATCCAAAACCCTAGCAAACGTAACCCCTCTTTCTAAACCGCAGCTTCTTGTTGTTGTTGAGGTTGAAGTTTGAAGAAAGCAAAAATGGCGAAATCAATGAGATGTAAGAGAGAAAAGAGACTTCGGGCAATAAAAAGAGAGATGGTGGGACCCATTTACGAGAAGAAAGATGAAGCTAAATATGCGGCTCTTGAAGCTGCTCTTAACGCTCCTAAACTCCCTGTTCGTACCCGACCCGACAATGAAACCATGTCTTTGGATGCTCCTGCTGACATCATCACCACTACTATTACTAATGGCGACATGGGTACTTTTTTTCTGCTAATATTATATCAACTTATCAAAGTTTATTTCTTTTCTAAGTTGGGTATTTTATAAACTACTAGCATTTATGTTGAGTTTTAGTTAGGAAAATGTTTTTAATAGTAGCCAAATTGTTAAATTTTAACAATTTGTTTTAGGAATTAGGGATTTTTGTGCTCAAGTGATTCTGCTGGTTGTTGTGTTTGCAAGGAATCCTACAAGGGTAGTATTAGGGGGTCTTTGAATCAGCTTTTTTTGTCGGCTTATTAACTTATTAGAATTTGGAAAAGTTTGCAAGCTGCTTCCTCCTACAAAAATTATTTTATTGACTTAAAAAAACCATAAACTCAACTTATAACCTCATAAGTTCGAAAAAGTGAGGCTTATTGATCATCACACGATTCTTTTCAGCTCATACGCCGACAAAATAAGTTAATATTAGCCAGCCTTGGTAATAAGCTCTTTTGTTTCTTTAGATCGGTATGATGGTTGATATACATACGGTACATCTTTAAGGATTTATTCTTTGAAAAGGGGGTGTTTTGGGATGGCTAGTTTAAAATTTTATTTTTTAGTAAACTAAGTATATTTATATTCCAAAAGCTCAAAGCACTTATCTCATTAAAGAAGGTGGAATACAAAGCACTTGATAATGCAGTGATCTGTAAAGGAACGGGATAAAAAGAGTTTGTTTTCCCGGAAGAAGATGAAAGGATCGAAGGAAGGTTCAAAACAATTTAATTGGATATAAAAGAATATAGAAATATATCACTCCAAATCTTATTCAAATCATTAAACAAGCCTAGATCTGGATTAGCGTTTGTTTATACCTTACACTGTCTTTAACAGTCATTTCACTCTTAGTCTGTTTATATCTAACTCGTGCATAAGAATAATTTAGTAAAGTATGACACTTTTTTTTTTCTTTCTATCAATTTTAGTAACAAGCAAATAAAGTTATTGTGTCATCTATTTTCTGTTGAAACTTAAGAACTCGTTAGGGTAAGGGGCAAATTAATCTGGTCGATGAATATTTCTATTAGATCTTTCTGAATTCTGAGTGCTCATTTCAAGTGGAAAGTTCCAGCAAATGTAATCTATGTAGTCTAACTAGTCTCCCTTGCGGTCATGTTTTTCTAGGATCTGATGAGCTGATAAACCTTAGAACTGTGATAAAACTATTTGTTTTGACTATTGTGGGTATATGTTTTGATCAAAAAAAACATTTTTAAATAAAGTCAACATACAAGTGTCTAATCTTTCATAATTTGGTACAATTCAAAAATTGTGACAATATGGATTATGCATGATTAAACTTATTTTATGTTTCTGGCTGTATGATTTAACAGACGTGGAGATGGATGATGGCAACCAAAGCAGCAAGTCATTGAAGCCGATGGGGAAGAGGATGAAAAAGAAACTAAAACTCAGCAAGAAAAAGTACCGCGGCAAGGGGAAGATCAGGAAGAAGAATGTGTAGCTCCATTTATTGCAATGCTAAATACTTCATCATCTACAAGGTGAATCAATGATCCCATCAGCCTCCTACTTGTTAACAGAGTCTTCACTTTGGTTTCTATCAGGCTAAGTTGTATGCTCTTTACTTTAATCCATAACTATGGAATCAGTGACAAACTTCATGTATTTGCTGCATTTTATACATTAGTCCAATTTTGTGACCCTTCAGTGTTGTGTTTTTTTACAAGTGTCGTGTTTTTACAAGAGCTCTAAAATTATATTGAAAGAAAATCAAAGCGCCATTTCATAAGATATACCCAAGTGAATCGAGCATAAGTCATCGTATAAACGAAACATGAATTTGGAACCTACTTTTGGTAGAAACATGAGAGGTCTTTCAACACGTTAGAGTGCACACAAACAAAAAGAGATTAGAAAAAGAAACACTTTTATTAATTGGCAAAACTGAAAATTTTGCAAGTTTACATGACTACAGTTAGAAATATCATGACTTTTTAACTGCCTTAACGTCACTGACGACACTAAAAATTTTAAACGAGATGCGGAAACCTGACCTAAACGAGAATGTTATAAATATAATACCGAGGAAAAACGATTCAACCAAAACGAATGTTATAAATATAATACCGAGGAAAAACGATTCAGACCAAATTTTATGGTTGAATCGATTTTTTCCACGGTAATATATTTAATAACATTCGTTTTGGTTGAATCGTTTTTCCTCGGTATTATATTTATAACATTCTCGTTTAGGTCATGTTTCCGCATCTCGTTTAAAATTTTTAGTGTCGTCAGTGACGTTAAGGCAGTTAAAAAGTCATGATATTTCTAACTGTAGTCATGTAAACTTGCAAAATTTTCAGTTTTGCCAATTAATAAAAGTGTTTCTTTTTCTAATCTCTTTTTGTTTGTGTGCACTCTAACGTGTGAAGACCTTCTCATGTTTCTACAAAAGAAGGTTCCAAATACCATGTTTCGTTTATTGATGACTATGCTCGATACACTTGGGTTTATCTTATGAAATGGCGCTTTGATTTTCTTTCAATATAATTTTAGAGCTCTTGTAAAAACACGACACTTGTAAAAACACAACACTGAAGGGTCACAAAATTGGACTAATGTATAAAATGCAGCAAATACATGAAGTTTGTCACTGATTCCATAGTTATGGATTAAAGTAAAGAGCATACAACTTAGCCTGATAGAAACCAAAGTGAAGACTCTGTTAACAAGTAGGAGGCTGATGGGATCATTGATTCACCTTGTAGATGATGAAGTATTTAGCATTGCAATAAATGGAGCTACACATTCTTCTTCCTGATCTTCCCCTTGCCGCGGTACTTTTTCTTGCTGAGTTTTAGTTTCTTTTTCATCCTCTTCCCCATCGGCTTCAATGACTTGCTGCTTTGGTTGCCATCATCCATCTCCACGTCTGTTAAATCATACAGCCAGAAACATAAAATAAGTTTAATCATGCATAATCCATATTGTCACAAATTTTGAATTTGTACCAAATATGAAAAGCTAGACACTTGTAATGTTGACTTTATAAAATGCTTTTTTTGGATCAAAACATATACCCACAATAGTCAAAACAAATAGTTTTATCACAGTTCTAAGGTTTATCAGCTCATCAGATCCTAGAAAAACATGACCGCAAGGGAGACTAGTTAGACTACACAGATTACATTTGCTGGAACTTTCCACTTGAAATGAGCACTCAGAATTCAGAAAGATCTAATAGAAATATTCATCGACCAGATTAATTTGCCCCTTACCCTAACGAGTTCTTAAGTTTCAACAGAAAATAGATGACACAATAACTTTATTTGCTTGTTACTAAAATTGATAGAAAGAAAAAAAAAAGTGTCATACTTTACTAAATTATTCTTATGCACTATTTAATAAAAATCAGACTAAGAAGATGGACTGTTACGCACAGTGTACGTATAACAAATGTAATCCAGATCAAGGCTTGTTTAATGATTGAATAAGATTTGAGAGATATATTTCCTATATACTTTCTATCCAAATCTTCCAAATGTTTTGAACCTCCTTCGATCCTTCATCTTCTCCGAAAAATAAACTCGATATTATCCCGTCTCCTTACAGATCACTGCCTTATCAAGTGCTTAGTATCCACTTTTCTTTATGCAGATAAAGATGCTTTGAGCTTAGAATAAAACTACTTAGTTTACTAAAAAAATAACATTTAAACTAAGCCATCCCAAACACCCCCTTTTCAAAAATAAATCCTTAAAGATGTACCGTATGTATATCAACCATCATACCGATCTAAAGAAACAAAAGAGCTTATTACCAAGGCTGGCTAATATTAACTTATTTTGTCGGCGTATGAGCTGAAAAGAATCGTGTGAAGATCATAAGCCCACTTTATTCGACTTATGAGGTTATAAAGTTGAGTTTATGGTTTTTTAAGTCAATAAACTCATAATAAGTCGGAGGAAGCAGCTTGCAAACTTTTCCAAATTCTAATAAGTTAATAAGCCGACAAAAAAAGCTGATTCAAAGACCCCCTAATACTACCCTTGTAGGATTCCTTGCAAACACAACAACAGCTAATCAACTTGAAAAAAAAAAAAAAAGCAACAAAAATCCCTAAATCCTAAAACAAATTTATTAAAAAATTTAACAATTTGGCTACAATAAAAACATTTCCTAACTAAAACTCACATAAATGCTGAGTATTTTATAAACTACCCAACTATGAAAACAAAAACACTTTGATAAGTTGATATAATATTAGCAGAAAAAAAGTACCCATGTCGCCATTAGTAATAGTAGTGGTGATGATGTCAGCAGGAGCATCCAAAGACATGGTTTCATTGTCGGGTCGGGTACGAACAGGGAGTTTAGGAGCGTTAAGAGCAGCTTCAAGAGCCGCATATTTAGCTTCATCTTTCTTCTCGTAAATGGGTCCCACCATCTCTCTTTTTATTGCCCGAAGTCTCTTTTCTCTCTTACATCTCATTGATTTCGCCATTTTTGCTTTCTTCAAACTTCAACCTCAACAACAACAAGAAGCTGCGGTTTAGAAAGAGGGGTTACGTAAGCTATGTTATTGATTTTTTATATCTAAAAGAAAGAGAACGAATGCAAATTTGTGTCCTTTGTGTCGTTTAAACTGTTTACTCCTAATTTTAGTATGTTTATCTTTTAACGCCAGTCAAAGAACCAAATATTGTTTAAGATCATTTTGGTTTTCGGAAGACCAGGAATTCGGGATTTATAAATTGGGTCGAGATCATAAGCTTCAAGCATCAAGATAATAGTAATTGTGCAATGGGAATTCATATTTTTTATTCAGACACTCTACTCTTTGCGTTACATAGTTGTACAATGTTTACAGTATGCTTATGTGTTTGTACAGTTAAGTATCTCAATCAAGATAAAAACCAAAGGTAAATCCGAGATTATACGGACACTACTTTTATAAAGACCTTCGACAAGTAATATGTGTGAGGGTAAAGTATACTCAGTTGAAAATTCGTTTCTATCAGTATATCGTAAAACAACCTCTTAGACCTTACATAAAAGATTCATCGAGAAAATGGACCTAGTCCACTAATCATGGGTCAAGTTGCCTAAGGACCACCTACGTGAGAGATCAAGTGAATAAATGTTGTGAAAATCAAAAGAAAATTGGTTGAAGCTGATTATTTCTTGCTTAAAGATCTTCTTATTCTCAGTATCCCGAATGGATATTCTAAAATGAACATTAACAGTTTGTGAGACTGCCAAGGATTTAAATGGTATTAAATTGTGAAGCAGATGCAGGGAGCTTAGTTGGGTGCTCGTACTAAGCTGACTGCTGCAATATCAAGTTATAAGAACTTTACTGCTAAGTAGGGAGAGCTTCTTACTCACACATATACTCGTTTATGTGGACTACGTCAAACTAACTTCTCCTTTTGTAAGAACAAAATGTATTGAAAATGACAGCTCATTAATCATACATGTTTTAGCTATCAAATTCTCACGATAATTCATCATTTTTGTCTTTTTGTGATTCAATATGATACCAAATTATTGTAAATGTTTATTTAAAGCAAAAGAATAATTCTCGCGAAAAAGACTAGAAAACGAGCCAAAGATGCCTAAAAAGAAGAAGGCATATTCCAACAAATCTAAATCGTCATATGCCACCTAAGCATATGGCGGGATAGCTCTCGTCAAGAATTAAAATGGACTAAGTGAGTGAATAGCTTACGCCGAAGCCCTTCAATCACACACCGATATTCGGATATGCTCATATAATATTAAATGTATAACGGCTGGAGAAACGAAAGCCTATGGGGTCACACACAATTCATCAAGATACAATCATTAATAATGGTATATTATATTAATTATATTAGTCATTATTTCACGATTACTTAACAATCGTTAGTTAGCTCGTTTGACGAATAATTAACGAAAGGTCGTATAATTAATATGTATTGTACATGTTAAACAGTTAAGTCCAAAAATCAATATACATTGACTATATTGTAAATAAGGGCGGCCAAAGGTAAAAAGAAAGGAAAGAAACCATAACTTGCTCCTTAAGTTATTTGTATTGTATTAGGAATGTCTTGGACTCATCTTATAAATACAAATCCCATAGAAACAAGTGGTGATTCTTTTTCTCTTCTTATATCCATAAAAAATCAATTGCATGTTACCCTTTAGGGTTTATATGTCGATATTAATAAAACACAAAACCCAGGGTTTTGTTCTTGATCGTGAAAGTTAGAACTAGCATTCGGGTTGTAATCCATGACGTGTAGTGTGGACTATTCCATAGAAAACATCTAATTTGATGTTTTGTAAGTGTTTCGTGGGTTTTGGTAAAGAACAAGGCAAGTTTTTTAAGCTTCATTGTTGCTCGAATCAAGAACCGAGAGGTACACTATTAAGTTATTGTATTATGTTAATTAGTCACATCATACGCATCCCTTTAGGACCATATCCGTTGCATATATTACGTGTTAATATAGGTTATTAGATAACAAATCTCAACAGTGGCGTCACAAGCCGTTCGTATGGTGTTTTAAATACATAAAAACCAGTAAAATCGCTAAAAAATGTTTGTTTTTGCTTGTTTTCTTTGTTTATTTTGTTGGCAACCCATTAGGCTTATTTTGGTGAAATAATGAATCCTAAACTTCCTTAATCTAAGATAAAAGGGAACCTAGTTTGCAGATTTTACGTGATTTAAAACGTGTGTCTTTTTACTTGCTTTAAATTCACCGTTTTTCGGCTTATTTGCGTTATTTACATGTTTAAATGCCATGATAAATACATGCATATTTATCATGGTTTATAAACCTTACATCTTTATTATACATACGTATTTATGTGTTAATTGTATGATATGCAATAATCGATGAATGCCTATGTTTAGATTTGCATGCTTGATTAGATTTGTTTTATAGGCTGATCGCATGTCCATCGTATATTAAAAATTGAATCCCGACCCTCTCTAAATGGAGTTAGACCACAAAATGTTTTTTGGGATTTCACAACTTAGAGTACTACAACTTTTATGCTTTTTGCTTAACGTGGGAAAGACTTTTTCCTTACTTGATCGGGGCCTAAAGTCGATTAATATTTTCTATCAACATGCAGATTTTATTTGTACCCAGTAAAAGGACATTGCAAAAATCAAGTTTATTTTGGGAAAAATGTTTTTTTTGGTGTAACTACTTTTTAAAGATGATTCTAAAAGCAATGTGTGGCCATATTAGAAATTTACTTGTTTGTGGAGAACTAAATGGGGTTTAGAATAGTTAACTGCTTTTACTTTAAGTTTTAAAGTGTTTGTAAAAAATTTACGATTCGACTTTATGTGAATTCAACACTTGCACAATATGAATCAAAATACTATATCTAAACAATTAATAGGTGAAGTATGAGAAATTAATGTAAGACAAAGATAAAGAGTAAGAACAATCATAACCACACCGCGAGGATTTATTGCTTCGGTTAACGAAACAACCTCTTCGCCCAACTCTTACACTCAGACCACCTAACTCGAGAGTTATCTACACTATTTCAACAAGAACTCATATGGCAGAGAAAAACTACACAACTTTTCGCTTATCTTGATTTCTACACTAAGCTAGATTGTCTATTCTATAGCTAACCAATCTATCACAACTACACTACACAACTTTGCTTCACGACTGACACAACATCTTCACACCTTAGTTTTTCTACACACCAAACTATCAAAGCCACTGCAATAATCACACCTAAACTAACAATACTAGGAAAGATCACCAAGAATCCACCTATACTTACAACAATAACCAAGATCAACAACTACACAACATTACAAGATTTTACAAATTGATTTACAAGGTGAAATATATTGATGTAATGATTGGTCAACAAACACACAAAGGTGTAAAACTTCCTCACTGATGTATGATGTCATACTCTCTTTGCACTTGAGGATTTAAGCTTGAGTAAGCCATGGAAAGCAAAGCTTTAAAGAATAATATTATTAAACGAATTTAATGATAAATTAAAGATGTGTGGGCTGTTTTTTATCAGAAAGAATGAGTGCAAAAGATGAGAAAATAGTGGAGAATATTCCAGTATTTTATGAGGCCATTCTAGAGGAGCGTTCTACCTAAGGTGCTTCCCCTTAAATAGGTGGGCGGTCCCCTTAAAGATAAAGGGGTCGCCCGTGTATTTAAGGGGGCCGCCCTAGACTAGGCGCTCCCCAGTTTGTCCTTTTGTGTAGGGAGAATTTTCTGGAACTTTCTAGCCGTTTTAGGTCCGAAAATTTGAATTTCAAAATGTTTATTTTGAATAAAACATTTCTTTAATTGAAAAATGTTTGGTATGTTTTATAAAAATGTATTTACAACATTTTATAAAAGTGTGAGGTTGAATAAAAATTTCCTTTGATCATAAAATGCATTAAGCATTTATTTATTCATACCTTTAAGTGATATAATTTTCGAAATGAAAATTTACTACTAATTACTTGTTTACGTTTAATTTTACATTGACATTTTTATCTTTTTGATTAACAAATGTAAAAGATGTGAAAAAATATTAATAATGTATTTAGGCCAATATTTCTATCAACAGTCACCCTCTTTTAGTTGATTACAAAATTTAAAACTCATTTAAATGTAAAATTATATTTAAACAAGTATTTAGTGAATTTTATGTCATTCTTCCCCATTTTGTAAATCAAAAAAGGCCATTGTCCGAGAATTGCTAGTAAAATCACGAAAAAATTCCCCCCCTTGAATGTGTGCATCCCCCTAGTTCGAGGCAACCAAAGAATCGAAGCTATGGATTTCTTGCTACAAAAACGAGTTAAACATACAAAAATTTCTAACATGAAGCAAGGAAGTAAGAAAAAATATGACAAGTGCAACAAACATCAAAGCAAAGATACTTATTCATTTAGAACAATGTATGTGACACTACACACCAACATACATAAAAAAGAAAAACAAATAAGCTTTAGAAGTCATATTGATAACATCATGAAAAAAAAAAAAACGCTAAATATCCATAGAAGGATTTTTGACTTTCATGCGACAGCAAAAGGTGTTTGACGATTGTTTTGTAGGCATTTACGAGATTAGTTAGTTTGTTGATGAAAGTTTGGAGCCGGAGCGGTTTGTGGAATGGTAATCTCTTGAACTCTAGGTGATGATTGTCGAGTGAGTAGGAATTCAATCCAATTGATGTCCTCACTTAAAGCAAGGAAATTTTTTTGGGTGAAGATGCAACAAGGCAATACCCCAACATAGGTTTCAACATGTTAAATGTTGAGGGTGTGTGGTAGGTTTTGAGAGTAATGTGAATAAGGGAATGTTTTGTTTTGTATTTGAGAGAGATGGTCATGACAAAAGAGGTTTGATAGATCTTGTACTTGATTAATGTCATCAACTATGCATTCTCTACTTGGTAGATAGATGTGGTGTAAGTTTAGTTTGGTGATGTCAACTTGATTGGATCTTTAGTGTGAGTTACATGTTAATTGATTGTTGAGACTGGTGAAAATAGAGGATGTGAGACAACTTGTGGTGATGTGGTAGTGTCCTTAATGTAAGGATTTGATAATGCTTGATTGGGGTGATTGTTTTCTTGAGATGGTTCATGATGAGGAGTGAGTGGTTTTGGCATTGTTGTAGGTTGAAATTACATGATCCTCATTGGATGTGTTACAAGTTTAGTTTACTCGCTTCCAAATGTTTCACACCATGTTTGGTACCCATAATGGTTATTGATTGTGTTTGTTAGGTAGATGTCATTTGTGCGGAGGATTGAGATGAAATAGGTTGAGGATGTATTTATAGTGGAGGAAAGGTTTAAATTAGGAAGAATGAACATTTAAAGGATCAAATCCAAGAAATGTTTGTGAATTTAGGGAAACAGTAGCTAAGTCTAGAGGGTATTTGGTCAAAAAGGGATGAAAATACTGTTTTACCCGTGAACTGTCTAGGCCGGTCCCCTTAATTATGGGTCGGTCCCCTTAAAGATATGGGGATCGGCCCTTTATGAATTAAAGGGGCCGCCTACTGCTATTTCCCAGATTTCCAAAAAATCGATTTTTCTCAAAATTTTGTGTGAGGGTTTTTGTTTTTGGTGTTAATTTGTAGCAATTCATCCCTTTTATGGCATAAAGATTTTTTAGCACATAGCAATAAGCATTCAACAATCACAATATATGACAAGTTGTGTAGGAACACGATTTCCAATAATTTGGCATATAAACAATATGAATTTGAAGACCAAAAGAGTGAAGAGCATATAAATAGTTAACTAGATTATGCCAAAGAAATTTTCTTGACCAAGAGGGTTAAGTTAAAAACTGTAACCAAACTTTTGTGCAAATACCAGTGTGTGCCTAAGTGCAACAAAATGTGGATTAGCGATTATTTCGACACTAAAGACATGAAAACCTAAAGAAATAATCCAAAGGCACCTGATTTGAGTTTGCTCAAACAAGATTGTCGAAAAATATATATAGATTATAATACTATTGACAACATGAAAGAGAACATTAATGCATATGTGAAAAATATTTTAGCATAACTACAACAAGATATGAAAATTGATTTACATGTGGCACCTATTGGTGAGAAAGGACTTTTTTAGAAAAAATAGATTGAAGAACTATTGTATGCTATTATATATGAATATAGAAGAAATTGTAAAAGTTTTGCTTATAGACTTTTCCAATCTTGTGTATTTTAAGTAAAAAAGAAACTTAACGGACAGAGATAAAAGAAAAATAATATTTAAGTCCAGTCCAGGATGGTGGTCCCCTTAAAGTCTGGCCGGTCCCCTTAAAATTAAGGGGGCCGCCCTTTATGAATTAAGGGGGCCACCACCTATTTCAGAGAAAAATTTTCTCAGATTTTTGACAAACAGTTCTTTGATGATTATCATTTCTTTATTATGCCGAAAACTTAATCAATTTGTTCCATCATTCCTAGACCTAGACGTAAGTAGTTTAAATTGGGGGGGGGGGGGGGGGGGCTCATGTTTTAAGTGGTTTAGTTAGAATATCGACTATGTTGTCTTCCAGAAGACTTTTCTATATAGATATTCCCTTAATGAACATTATATCGCGAATGAAGTGAAGGCTAACCTCAATGTGTTTTGTTCGTGAGTGTTGAACGGGATTCTTACTTAAGTCTATAGCCCATTTGTTATCACGCTTTTTAGAATTCGTCTAACTACACCATATTCAACGATAGCTTGTTTCATCCATAAGTCTTGTTGACATGCCTTTTTGGCGCTTACATATTCCGCTTCGGTTATGGATATGGCAAGAGCGGTTTGCTTCTTCGAAAACCAAGATGTTAGGCAACATCTCATAAACATACAAACACCACTAGTGCTCTTGCGATCTACGTAATCTCTCGCATGAATCTGAAATCCGCATACATAGTAAATTATCATGTTTCTATGCGGATCCCTAAGGAAACCAAAATCCTAAATGCGTAGTGCCATTTAATGTAATCGGGGAGTGAGAAGATACGTTTAACTGCTTCTAGGTGAGAGGTTTTGGGATCCTCTTGAAAGAGTGCACAAAGGCAAACACTAAACATGATATCGGGTCTACTTGCCGTTAAGTATAATAAACTACCTATCATGCCTCTAATTTGTATTATCTACGACTCACCGTCTTCGACTCTTCGTGAGTTTTAGTTTCCCCGTAACATAGGGGTTTTCATTGGCTTAGAGTCTTCTAGTCCAAATTTCTTAAGCATTTCCTTAATATATTTTGATTGATTAAAAAATATTCCATCATCTAATTGTTTTATTTGTAATCCTAAGAAAAAATTTAGTTCCCCCATCATACTCATTTCAAACTCATCATGCATGATCTTGGCAAAGTCATCACACATTTCTTGACAAGTTGATCCGAATATAATGTCATCAACATATATTTGTGTGACAATTAATAAGGTATGGAGTCTTTCTTTTTGATTTAAGATATGTTATCTACCATTCCCATGGAGTAATCATGTTTAATAAGAACAGCCCTCTCTGCATTTTAAATCAACGTAAAACCAAGCTTTTTGGGGCTTGTTTCGACCAGATAAAAGATTTCTTAAGTTCTATAGACAAAATTAGGTTTTGTCGAGGTCTATAAATCCCGGAGGCTGGCCACGGTAAACCCCGTCATTGAATAAAACCGTTAAGGAATGCACTCTTCACATCCATTTGGTATAACTTAAAGTCTAGTGCGCAAGCATAAGCTAAAAGTATTCTTAAAGGACCTAGTCAAGCAACTGGTTTCTAAGTAAATCCTGTCATAATCAATTCCATTCTGTTGTTATAACCTTGAGCGACTATAACCTAGCTTTGTTCTAGTTACGGAATACCATTTTTATCGAGTTCATTTCTATATACCAATTTATTCCTATAATGGTTCATAACCATGGATAGGGACTAGTTCCCAAACATCATTTGTTTTAAATTGGTTTAGTTCCTCTTGCATGGCCATTACCCAATTTTCAATCTTTTAATGCCTCATTTATATTTTTAGGTTTTATTGTCGAAATAAAGCAAAAGAAATTGCTTTTGTCTTGAGCTTGCGACTAAGAATTACTTTGAGTAAGATAACAATAATTATTTTCTATTGATGAGTTTTAGATTCTTTAATATTTACAATTTGATTATTTTCTAATGAAATGTCTTCAAGATCATTGCCTATGGGTTTTGTTTTACTAACCTCAATATCTTCTTCTTCGACTAACTCATCATCTTCCAATGGTGATGTTTTAGGCGAGGGAGGAGTTTCATCGAAAGTTACATTTAACGACTCATCAACAAACCTTTCTTGATTGTAAAGAAATATATTAACTAAACTATTATGCGAATATCCTAGGAAAACACCTATCGTACGAATTTAGGTTCGAACTAGGTGATGTAATCATTTGAAATAAGAATAAAGCATATACTGTCTGAATACCTATAAATAAGTATAAGGTTTGGTTTCCTACCTCTTAACAACTCGTATGGAGTTTTTCCTAAAATACGTCTAATGGAAACTTTATTAATTATATAGGTTAACATATCGATCGCATTACACCAAAAATTTGAGGAATATGATTTTGTTTCTGTATTAACTGTATACTACACATTTTCTTGTAGAGTTCGATTTATATTATTTCTACTACCCCATTAGATGTGAGTCCGAGAGCGAAAAAATTATGAGATATCCTAATTTAATCACAACATTTCGAACTGTACTTTCGATTATCAAATTCCTGACCACGATACTTCTAATTGATACAATGTAACATTCCTAATTTTGATTAGGAACATTTGCTAAATATATAGAATATTTGAAGCTTCGATTTATTTGCTAAAAATCTAGTCCATGTGAATCGAGAATAGTCATCTATGATTACTAAGGTATAACGATTCCCTCTATAGCTTCATATGGCGGAAGGGCCAAACAAATCTTAGAAGTAGTGTCTAAGCATCTAGTTGTTTGAAACTATATTTTAGCCTTTGTGACTTGCAAGAGCTTACTTTCCAATTTTGTCAAAGCATCACAAAAATGTTTGGACGTATTTTAGTTTGGATAAGATTTCTACTAATCATTAGATGCCTAATGATTGAATTAGTTGGCCACCAATTAAAAATTAGTGTGACCTAATCTCCTATGCCATAGTGTGGAGTTTTCGTCTAATGTTGCAAGGCATATTTTATCTTCCGGTTTATTTCCTAGTTTCATTACATATATTCCTCCTTTCCTAATTCCTTTACCTATAACCTTTTCATCTTTGATTATTTCGCTATTGTGTTCGGTAAATATTACTTTGCATTTATTATCACATATTTGACCTACACTAAGCAAGTTATATGTTAAGTTATCTACGTGCTCAACATTTTCAATTATTAGGGAGTCTTGAGAAATCGTACCTTTGCCTATGATTTTACCGCGCAAGTTGCTTCCAAAGATTACGTTTCCTCCGTTGTATGCTTTGTATGAAGAAAACAACTTTCGATTACCGGTCATGTGTTTTGAGCATCCACTATCTTTAATCCACTCATCGGGTTCCAAGTTTATTCCTAAGCATATTTCATCGGGCGCTTGAGCTACAAGACAAGTTTCATCTTTAGTCTTTTCCATTTCATCTTCTCCATTATCGCTCCATGCTCCTCCAATAAATGCTCTTTGATCGTTGTTCTTTGGCGGCTTTGAACATTCACCAATGAGGTGATTTGGATCACCACATCTAAAACATTTTCTTTCACTTTTACCATAACCATCATTTCTACTTCTTTGGAATGTTTTTCTATCGCCTCGTGGTTGTCTTACAAATCTTCCTCGTCTCTTGAAGAATTTCTTGAATTCTTTTACGGCCATAGCATACTCTTCGTCTTCACTATCGGAGCTTGAGCTATCTTCATCACTTACTTCCTTTTTCACCTTTAATGCAAGAGATCTACTTTGTTCTTTCTTGCCTTTGACCGTTTCGAAATCTTTCTTTATTACCTCTTCATAAACTTTCAAGTTTCCAATAAGTTCGTCAAGAGGTAAGGTTGTTAGATTCTTTGATTCTTCAATCGCCGTGACTTTTGCGCGCCATTTTGGATGTAATGCCCTAAGAAACTTCCTAACACAATTCTTGCTAGAAAAACCTTCATCAAGTGCTTTTAGACTAGTAATAATAGTGTTAAATTTTGCAAAGGCATTATCTATTGATTCCTCTTCCGGAATCGTAAATTGTTCATATTGTTGAACAAGAAGATCTATTTTGTTAGCTTTGACTTGATTATTACCTTGATGAGTGATTAACAAAGTATCCCAAATTTCTTTTGCGGTTTGGCACATAAAAATTCTTTCGTATTCTTTTCGTGGCAAAGCATTATAAATTACCATTTTAGCTTCATTATTTTTAGCAAGTTTCTTTTTAAGATCATCATTTTGTTTATGAAAAGGTACAACTTCATCCTTTTTAGTTTCGGGATTATTTTGAATAGGAGGAAAATCACCATCGGTAATAACATGCCAAAGATCTAGATCTTTTGATTTCACATAAGTTTCGAATCTATTTTTCCAATAAATAAATCCATCACTTTCAAATAGTGGTGGTCTTTGCATAGATTGCCCTTCTAAATATTTTTCCGATTCCATAGATCGATTCAAGTTTTAAAATACAATTTATTTTAAAAATCTTGTTTAGCGTGGCTCTTGATACCAATTGTGGAAAACTAGAAGGGGGGTTGAATAGTTTACCGCTTTTTAATTTAAGGTTTTAAAGTGTTTGTAAAAATTCTAGATTCGACTTTATGTGAATTCAATACTTGCACAATATAAACAATATACCTATCTAAACAATTAATAAGATAGTATGAGAAAGTAATGCAAGACAAGAGATAAGAGTAAGAACAATCAAACCACAACGCGAGGATTTATAGTGGTTCGGCAACGAAGCACCTCTTCGCCCTACTCCACTCCCCGAGCACCTAACTCGAGAGTTTTCTTCACTATGTCAACAAGCTCCCTTATGGCGGAGAAAACCGTACACAACGTTGCTTACACCGATTTACGACACAAAGCTAAATGTCGAGTTCTAATCTTAGCTAGAACCAATCTATCACAACACAACTTCACGACTTGTTCACGACTTCACAACTTCACGACTTCTTCACAACTTCAAGACTTCTTCACAACACTACTTATATCACAACTATCTAGCACTACTTGGTAAGATCACCACGATCTAACTATACTTACAAAGATCGCCAAGATCTAGCAACTACACAACTTTACAAAATTTACAAAAGATTTACAAGTTATGATATGAATGCAATAAGATTGCAACAACACACAAAGGTGTAATACTTCTTCACTTGATGATAGAAGTATTCTTCTCTTGCACTTGAGGAATTAAGCTTGGATCACTTGGAAACAAAGCTTTATGATTAAATGATCAAATGATTTTAGAGAGGATATGTGGGCTGTTTTGGGCAGAAAGAATGAGTGCAAAATGTGAGAAAATAGTGGGGAAAGTCCAGTATTTATAGGACAGACTGGGGGAGCGTCTACCGAGGGGCGGTCCCCTTAAATAGGTGGGCGGTCCCCTTAAAATTAAGGGGGTCGCCCATGTATTTAAGAGGGTCGCCCTAGGCTAGGGCCTCCCCAGTTTGCCTTTTGTGTATGGGGGATTTTCTGGAACTTTTCTAGCCATTTTAGGTCCGAAAATTTGAATTTCAAAATGTTTATTTTGAATAAAACATTTCTTTTAATTGTAGAAAATGTTTTGTAACGTTTATAAAAATGTTTACAACATTTTATAAAAGTTTGAGGTTGAATAAAAACTTCCTTTGATCATAAAATGCGTTAAGCATTTATTTATTCATACCTTTAAGTGATATAATTATCTAAATGAAAATTTACTACTAATTACTTGTTTACGTTTAATTTTACATTGAACGTTTTTATATTTTGTGATTATCAAAACGTAAAGATGTGAAAAATATTAATAATGTTTTTAGGCATTATATTTTGTGATTATCAAAACGTAAAGATGTGAAAATTTTATAGGAAAGTACTAATACAAATCTCTTAGGGGATATATTCCTATAAGGCTTCAGCTTAGGTCTCACTATGCAAGGCGGAAAGATCTCTCCTTAATCATTAGCATTATTTGCAATGATGTAAGTGTTCCCGCGAGATTTTTCCTTCTTTCCCTTCTGATTGTTGCGATTCTGAGTCCTCAACTTTGGACAATCACTCTTGAAATGCCCTTGAGCACCACATCCCAAACAAGTTACTGTAGTTTTCTGTTTGGCTACTAGGAGCCTCTGAGTTTTTATAGGAATGTAATTCTTACAATTTCTAGTCATATGACCCACTCTCTTGCCGTTTTTGCACTTCATAGTGCATTGCCCAGTGTGGTGCAATTTACACCTGTTGCAGTTGGGTAGAGTTCCAACATACCCTTTCTTGTTGCTTGGCCCGACTGTGTGTGCCCTAATCACTTTACGTCTTTTGTTTTGTTGCTTGCTAGAACTCCTGCCATGATCACCTTCCCATTTCCTCTTGTTGTTAGCATTCTTTGCAACTTTGGCTCCCTGACGTACAACCCGATCCATTGAGTCGTGAACCATGCGACTCTTCCAAATGTAAAAGTAATCAGTGTATCTCACCCTGAAATTAGCAACCCGTTAGGCTAAAGCTGCTTAATTTTCTCAAAACTTATTCCTTGTCTCGTAGTTAGCATTGTTCTTCAAAATCACAAGAAATATAACATATGATGAGATTTCATCCAAAATAAAGTCACGGCATGCAATAAGTACAATATCTATAAAATGAGATCACGACACGCAGAGGTATAAGATGTAATCAACCATGGCAAAAATAAATCAACATCACGAATAGTGTAATGATAACCAACATCATAGGTTAATACTTAATACATCATTTTACATGAATAAAAAGAGTACAAGTTTCTCATTAACTCTACCAACCGAGTACTACTCAGTTTAGTAAGTCATAATACAAAGGAAGCTACAAATGATACTAATCTATCTGTCTATATACCAAAGTGCCTCTCAATCTCCCAGAGACAAGCCTCTATGTCATGTGCTCGACTCCATAGCTCTGTCATCTCAAGCTTGTCAGCCCTATGAGACACCTACAAATATGAAATATCTATCTAGGTGGCTCTAAGTGAAATCGGTAGTGCCTCAGCTTGCTGCTCTGCAGCCTCAGCCATAGCATGTAGTGCCTAAACATCCTGCCCTTTTATCTCAGCCCTCTGGAGGTGAACTTTGTCTCTAGTCTATTTAATATGGCTCTGCTCAAGACGAGTGTATGTGTCCTCATCCCGATTGCGCAGCTTTATAATCTCGAGTATGTTGGTCTCTTGAGAATCCTATAAATTTGTAGCCTGCTGCTCAGCAGCTACTGCTCGGAGCTGTAAAACTGTGATCCTATCTCTAATAATCCTCAACGAGTCTTGGGTAACCATATCCTGCTGCTCCAAGGTCTCAACTCTGGCACGAAGGGTCATAGTCTCCTACTCAGTAGATGCCAGTGCTACTGCTGTTGGTACAGGTGGTGATATTGCTGCTCATGGTAATACTAGTGGTATTGGTGGTGAAGGCGATCTGGATCTATTAAGAAATGATGATGGTAATAGTAATGGTGGTGGTGAAGATGGTGATGCTGTTAATGGTGATAGACGGATGAATGGTGGCTGAACAAATGATGTGAAAGCAGTCTGAGTCTGGAGTGACTCAGCAGTCTCAGTCAAATCCTCGTCTAATAAGTCATCCTCTGCTGGCTCAGAGTCCAATTCAGAATCTGGTGAGTAATCAGGCGAAGCCGACACATAATCCGGTGATAGCGGTGCAGATACAACAGGTAGAGTGGTGTCCTCATCATCAGAATCAGACAAGATAATAAACGGAATGAATAGTCTGGTACGTGACGTAACAGAAGTACGGGGTGTAGTCATAGTGCTGTGACAACCAAGGCAATGTAAAATATATGTAAGGCAATGTAAATGCAAGTATAAGCAATGTAAGCATATAGTGATGCAATTTTTATGTAGCGGTTATAGTCTAGGCATAATATGCAACCTAGTTTTCTATAACCTAGCTCTGATACCAATCTGTAGCACCCCTAAAATATATGGCAGCGAAAATGTAACTGAGGGCGTTACTTCATAAGACATAAGCACAAGATATAATAGAACAACTTCTATATTACTCGTTTAAAGGTAACCTCGTTGAAATGATTAAAAATAAATAAATTTTAACAAGTGATCCCATGTGTTTGTATCAAAGAAATGAAATTGTTTTAATACAACGAGGTCAATTTGGTGGAAAAGAAATCCATAAAAAAATATTCTTGATGTATGATGACTCCAATGCACTTCCAAAACGTCATTACAAGCTAAGCACCTGAGAAATACATGGTAAAAAATGTCAACATAAAGTTGGTGAGTTCATAGGTTTAGTAAGCAATTTGTATGGACCGTAAGATTTAAGTTGTGTATGACATGTAACACATGCAATGCCAAATAAAGTTGTAATTACGATTGCACTAAGCTCATGACACCGAAGCTACAACATTGTATTTGAATAAAGTTGCCCGTTATAGGTGTCCAACCCGAGGCCACCTAGAATTCTAACATGATATACATCTGTTGGCGTTGTTGGCACCAAACCTAGACGGGGATGTCAATCCCAATAGATCTATTTATAACACACGCGCTTACACAAAGTAATTCACGGTTCATGATATGGGCATTGTGGGTTATTGGTACTTAGGCATATCCGTAATCATGTAAAAATGTAATGTACTTGCTTCCAAATGTAAAAGTAATCAGTGTATCTCACCTTGAAATTTGTAAAACAATTGTAAATAAGTTGAAGCGGGGCTATAAACTCACCTCAAGTGAAAGTAATTGTTCGGGAATAAATCAATCAAGTGTAGGACGAACAACGTATTCTTAACGCAACCTAGTTGAATAATAGGGCGCCTTAGGTGCAAGCAAAAAATAGTGAAATGATCAGCATATGCAACTTTATATCACCACCTACACGTTTTTGTTTTAGTTTTATAAGTCAAAATAACCTTTACGTCAAGTTCGCCAATTTTACTCGTAATTATATACTTTACAATTAATTGCAAGTAACCAACTTTATTAAATCATAACTCGCTTGCTTATTTATATTTTTTAAAACTTTTGACACGAGTGACAAGTATATAGATAATACTACTATATTTCTAAGGGTTTTATAACTCATTTGGACCCCAAAACACCCAAAAACACCATTTTAATAATTCTAACAGCTCATTATTTATATAAATATAGATTCTGGTCTAGTTTTTAAAATGACATAGCTTCTTTGTTATAAAGGTTCGCGGAATGAGCGAGTACTACATTTTAGCATAAAATCGAGCACTACAAAATATCTTTCATTAGTTTTTCCTGACTCGGACCCGAGAGGGGTCAAAAATATAATTGAACAGATCTGGACATAATACATGTAAAACTGTTTTGTCAGAAAATTTACTAGTTTTTACCCGAACTTTAAATAGTCATAACTCACTCATTTCAAGTCGGATTTTGACGAATTTTATATTCACGCATAGATATTTAAGTCTACTATCTATTTTTCAACACCTGGTTATTCAAAGTGAGATTTACTGTTTGAAATCCCTATGCCTAAATTCGGACAGCAAGTTGGTAAAGTCCAATTTAACACTTTATTTCACCCACAAATTTCAATTCCATACTAACCTAATCTCTTCCATCAATTTTCATCATTTTACCATCACAACAACAACTCTATACTAACCTAATCCCTTTCACTAATTTATCAAGAACAATAATATAATCAAGAACATGAACATAAAATGGTACTTAACTAGTTTAAACTTATAAACACCCATTTTAACAACAAAGCTAATATATCATCATGTACATTATAAAATAACTAAAACATGTAAAATAAGTGTAGTTCTATGAAATGAAATTATGAATAAATGTGAGCACCTTATTAGGATGATAAGATGAAATAAACAAGTATGACAACCAATTAACCCAAATTGTTTGATTAAACACATAAACCCTTAAACTTTCTTGTAAAATACTTGTAATGATCAAATCCAATTCTTTCTTGTTCCTTGTAGTTGGTCGTGCATTTTGAGCAAGAGGGGGGAGGAAAGAAATATTTTTCTAAGTGAATGAGTGTGAGAAAAATGCTTATGTTTACTTCCACTTTGAATTGTAGTTTTGGTAAGTCCTAAAGACACTTTGTATAAGAATAGTAGGAATAGTAAGAATATTTCCAAGTTTTGTGGTCTTTCTTTTGCTCCTTTCTTCTTGGCCGATCACAAGGGTTCAAAGGGGGGGGGGGTAGGTATGGTTATTTGAGGGCTTAACCAAATCACATGTTTGCATAAGAAGGTATATTACCATAAGTAGGATGTAGATTAGATCAAAAATGTTGCACTATCGCTTTTGGGACTTTGATGGGGCGGAAAAGGCAAGAAGAAAATCAAGAACAATTTAAATTTTTGGTATTTAGGATTATTATGCATGTATAAGTATGTAAATAGTAGGGTGGTAATGCATAATGCATGCATGCATGAGCGAAACCAATAAACTTGAGCGTTTACATAAAATTTGCAAAATAAAATGTGTTGACTTATAAATTATGCTTGTAAATATCATATAACACACATTTAACGTAAACTTATATTTTTTTAATGTCGGTTTACATTTAAATATGTTTTCCGGGTTACGTGATTTAACCTACCGGTTACACGTAAAAGTAAACACATAATTGTTTAAGGTAAATAGTTTCAAGTTTATGGACGTGTAATGACCTGAAAAATATGAGTTGTCACAAACATCATAACTTGATCCACAAAACATCCAACACACACAAAAACACTAACTAACACAGTATATTCAAGATAACACATGCACATTTATATTGTATACGCGTTTTCAATAACCCAAAACTCGCTTCACCATGCAATACAAACACATGAGAAAACCACCAATACAAAATGAACCAAAAACATTAAGGGAAAACCAAATAAAGGCAAAAAAAATCTCAGACTACAACATGCAACAACTAAATCCGAAGCAAATATGTGAACGGCTAAAAAAATACAACATGCAAAAACTTTACATAACAACCAAAACTGAACGCAAACCCTAAAACTTCAAAACACTTTCTCGGCATAACGGCTAGCTCTTATAATAGACAAATCATAGTAACATAATCTGCACCTAATCCCGACCAAGATCCCTGAAACAATTACGACTTTAAACAATAAACGAAAACCCCACAACAACGAATGCAACAAACAAATTAAGAAAACCTCACTTACATGCAACAAACCATCGGCGAATTAAGGTTGCCTTCGCAATCGGATTACCCTATACGTATATGTCAGTCTTTCATCGTATGGGTGCCGGTTTTTTATGCGTGTGTGTCTGACCATTTTTAGGTGTGCTATATAGCACCTAATCAATACAACGTCATTCAGGCCGATCATTTTAGGTGATGTCACCGATCAACCCATTTGGGCCACTCACTCACACTTGGCCCAACCCACCCCCCAAACAACGGCCCAACACCTAAACAACGTCGTTTTTGAACTTTAAAGACGTTGTCGTTTGCTTCGCTATTGTAGATATGAATATTATAATTTGGTGGTTACATATTCCTATATAACATATTAAAAATAAAATAAGTAAAGTATAAATTCGAAATATCACCGATATAAATAATAATGGTTGTCAACATACATAATAATCCACACATTTAGTACATGGTTATATAACTATTACACATGTATTAGTGTTGGGATTTTAAATCTAATTAACCATTAAACACGAGTATGCAGCGGAAAGTAAACACGTATAGAATTCATAATTAACAAGATTAGAGATGTGTACCTTTTAGCAATAAATGTTACACCTTCTTGAATATACGCGTATGTATAACACCACGCGTAACCACTAGGATCAAAGTATAATCCCTCTACTTCAACACACACAATACGTTCTTTAGCAAACAATTAAGTATGCTAGTACTAGTAGTGATAAGCAATAAAACCACCACGTTCTCGTAGAAATCAACGATTGAAACCCTTGTGGTTTTTCCCCTTGGATCGAACCAACACAAGAACCGAAAAACCCTTTTGAGTTTTGGTTGATCGAATAAACAAAAGAGATGGAGAGAGATTTAGGGATTATGTTTTTCAAGGTCTCTCAACAATGAATCCCTTAACCTCTATTTATAGGCTAAATTCCTTGTGCTTGCAAGGAAAACCCTCTCACCTCCTTAATAGGGGTTTATGACCAATTAAAAGGAAAACCGTTACTTTCTTTTTCCTTAAATGCCATATTAATAACTCATTAAATATTTACTTTAACTATTTAACATAAGTTATGCTTATCACATAAATATATTACATTTAATATATTCTTTAATTGTTTTACGTATTAACGCGTGCGTCCCCGTAGGCTCGAATAAATAATCCGGACATATATTAATTTATACTTGGACATATTCCAACAGCTCCCACTTGGACATGTATAAATAACATAATAACATTGGTAAGCGTCTAGCAACACGCCAATGCTCCCAGAAATATCCGAGTGTGGTTTCATAAAGTCACGGATAAATGATTTAGGTATTTACAATCCCTTTGTTTCCGATACCGTGTTAAAAATGGATATGGATCAAGGTCATTCCATTATTTAACGATTCTGTTTCTCGTATATGTAACTAATCAAGATTACCGAAAATCAATGAGACACATCTACATGAGTTTTCGGGTACGGCCATACACACATCTGATTAATTCTACGAGGGGCCCAGTGGCATCATTCTTCAACATTTGAAGGAACAAATTCTTTATTGACTACAAGTGTCATGTCACCATGCTTCATAATCACTTCTGAAATAATCCTTAATAGCTACCTTATTCAGGATAACCAGAACCAAATCAAGAAGGATAATCCACACATGCAAGACCTACTTGCATCTCAAGTCTAAGGATTTTATAAAATCACTTACAAGATTTACTTAATGACGCCGATCCATAAAGTAAGATTCTTGTTAGTTGGGGAAATCCAATATCCATCTTATGAATATCATGTGAGTTTGGTGGACTCATCCTTAATATCTACAATATCACCAATCACTCAGAATTGTCTTAGTTTAACAACATTCCCACATTGTTAATCGACAACGGATTAATTTAGAATAATGAAAATATTATTCATGGATTAAACATGCAAATATATGACACAATTTAAGATATAAAATAATAAAAATACCAAGTATCATTATCATAAAATAAATTGTTCAAACATCCCTTATCCAAATACTAAACACAGATCTACATGAAACTACTAGCTAAACGAAGTCCCATGCTCCTAGCATGTTGAGTAAGCTTTCCATTTGGTAAAGCCTTCGTAAAAGGATCAGCCAGATTGTCATCTGTGTGAACTTTAAGGAGTTTTATTTCGCCCAGTGCAATACTCTCGCGAACATAATGATATCTCCTATGGTAGTGTCTGGCGCCCCTCTGAACCCCCGGTTCGTTAGCGAAATGTAGTGCGGCTGAATTATCGCAAAACATTTTAATAGGCTCATTTATTGTTGGTACGATACCAAGCCCTGAAATAAACTTCTTAATCCAAACAGCTTCCATTGCAGCTTCTGAAGCAGCTATGTATTCAGCTTCTGTGGCAGACATTGCAGTAGTACTTTGCTTGGAACTTTTCTAGTCCACTGCGCCTCCATTCAAAATGAAAACATATCCTGTCTGAGATTTTGTATCATCTCTATCAGTCTCAAATCCAACATCGCAATAGCACTCAACTCGAAGTTCAGCTTTTAGATTTCCACCATAAACCAAAAACATATCTTTAGTATTTCTTAAATACTTAAGAATGGTTTTCACAGCAGTCTAGTGAGGTTCACCAGGATTCTGTTGAAAACGGCTTGTTATATTTTTCGCGAATGCAACATCAGGTCTAGTGCATCTCACTGCATACATAATGGAACCCACAGCCGAAGCACAAGGTACATTTTGCATACGCTTCACCTATTCAGGTGTTGAAGCACCTTGTGTTTTGTTTAAGTCAAGTCTTTCTTGCATAGGGATGTGACCACGCTTGGAATTATCCATCCTATATTTCTTCAAGATCTTATCCATGTAAGCACTTTGACTAAGTCCAATCAATCGCTTTTACCTATCTCTATAGATTTTGATTCCAAGAATAAATGTTGCTTCCCCTAAATCTTTCATAGCAAAACACTTTCCAAGATAATCCTTTACAATTTGTAAACTTGGAATGTGATTTCCCATGATTATTATGTCATCGACATATAAGATGAGGAATGTAACATTACTCCCACTAGCCTTTTGATATACACATTGCTCATCAAGATTTTGAGTAAATCCAAACCTTTTGATTTCCTCATCAAATCTTTTATTCCAGCTTCTTGATGCTTACTTAAGACTATAAATGGATCTTTGAAGCTTGCATACTTTTCTGGGATGTTTAGGATCAACAAAACCTTCAGGTTGTACCATATAAATGTCTTCATCAAGATGACCATTTAAGAAGGCAGTTTTGACATCCATTTGCCATATCTCATAATCATAAAACGCCGCTATAGATATGAGAATCCTAATAGCCCCAATGTCAGTGACGAGTGAGAACGTTTCTTCATAATCAACCCCATAGAGTTAAGTACAACCCTTTGCTACAAGACGAGCTTTATAGGTGTGTACATTGCCATCCATGTCAGTCTTTATCTTAAAAATCCACTTACTCCCTACAGTCTTACAATTAGGAGGAAGATCAACCAAGACCCATACCATATTATCTATCATGGATTGCATTTCCGCATTCATAGCATCGATCCACTTGTCAGACTCTGGATATAACATAGTAGATTTATAGCTAGTGGGTTCATTAAGATCCCCTAGACTATGCTCCTCCACCTCTACATTTAGACATAAGCGTTCTGGAGCTCGATGTGTCCTTTCGGATCTACGAATCGGAATCACTTCCTCTTAAGGTGGTTCAAAACCTTCAACCTCCATAGGAATTTCGCTAGTGATTTTAGAAGGTGATGTATCTTCATCTTGAATTTCTTCAAGACCTTCGGCCCTCCCACTGACTTTTTGAGTTATGAGATTTTTCTCAAAGAACTCAGCATACCTCGCAACAACTATTTTATTTTCAGGTGGGAAGTAAAAATAGTAACCCATTGTTTCCTTTGGGTATCCTATAAAGACACACATAACAGATCTTTGTTGGAGTTTGTCAGGCGTATCCCGTTTCACAAGCGCCTCACATCCCCAGACCTTTAAGTAAGACAAGTTTGGAACTTTTCCATACCATAATTCATATGGAGTCTTATCAACCTTCTTAGTTGAAACCATATTGAGAATGCGTGTTGCAGACTCTAGAGCATAATCCCAAAAGGATAATGGCAGAGTTGTAAGATTCATCATAGATCGAACCATGTTTAACAAAGTATGATTCCTCCTTTCAGACACCCCATTGTGTTGTGGTATATATGGAGGAGTAAGCTGTTGGACGATTCCACAAGCTTTAAGATAATCTTTAAACTCTTGGCTTATGTATTTGCCACCTCGATCTGATCGATGAGCCTTGATTGTCTTTCCGAGTTGATTTTCCACTTCATTCTTAAACACCTTGAATGTTTTAAAGACTTCATGTTTATGTTTAAGAAGATAAATATAACCATAGCGACTATAATCATCCGTGAATGTAATGAAGTAGCTAGCACCTTGTCTTGACACATGTCTAAGTGGACCACACACATCAGTATGTATTATTCCAAGAAGATCAGTCGCCCTTTCGGGATGATGTGGAAACGATTTCCTTGTCATCTTGCCCGATAAACAAGATACGCATTGATCAAATGACTCATCATCTGTTGATCTTAAAAGCCCTTCTTGTTGCAGCTTTTCAATACGTTTCTTGCTTATATGAGCAAGACGGCAGTGCCACAGATAAGTAGAGTCCAAATTACGTTTGGCTCTTTTAGTGCTAACATTATAAATAGAATTATTATTTGGTACAAGATCATGCATATCAATTTCATAAATACCATTACTGGGAATAGCATTAAAATAATGAACATTGTTCTTAGAAACTAAAATTCCAAAATCCGTAAAACACTCAGTGTCGTTCACCAGGATTCTGTTGAAAACGGCTTGTTATATTTTGCGTGAATGCAACATCAGGTCTAGTGCATCTAACAGCATACATAACGGAACCTGCTGCCGAAGCATAAGGTATATTTTGCATACGCTTCACCTCTCTGGGTGTAGAAGCACCTTGTGTTTTGTTCAAGTCAAGTCTTTATTGCATGGGGATGTAACCACATTTGGAATTATCCATCCTATATCTTTTCAAGATTTTATCCATGTAAGCGCTTTGACATAGTCCAATTAATCGCCTCGATCTATCTTATAGGATTTTGATTCCAAAGAATAAGTGCCGCTTCCTAAATCTTTCATGGCAAAACATTTTCCAGTATGCCTTTACACTTTTTGTTAAACTGGGAATGTGATTTTCCATGTGATATATGTCATCGACATACAAGCTGAGGAATGTAACAATCTCCCAAATAGCTTTTGATATTACACATGGCTAATCAAAGATTTGAGTAAATCTAAACATTTTGATTTCCTCGTCCAAAATCTTATTATTCAGCTTCTTGATACTTGTTTAAGACCATAAATGGATCTTTGAAGCTTGCATACTTTTCTGGGATGTTTAGGATCAATAAAGCCTTCAGGTTGCATCATATAGATGTCTTCATCAAGATAACCATTTAAGAAAGCAGTTTTAACATCCATTTGCCATATCTTATAGTCATAGAACGCCGCTATAGCTATGAGAATTCTAATAGCTCTAATGTCACGCATCGGGTGATACGTTTCTTCATAATCAACCTCGTAGGTTTGAGTAAATCCCTTTGCTACAAGACGAGCTTTGTAGGTATGTACATTGCCATCCATGTCAGTCTTTTTCTTAAAAATCCATTTGCTTCTAACAGTCTTACCATTAGAAGGAAGATCAACCAAGCGCAGACATGATTTTTTATGGATTGCCATCTAGTTCATAGCATCGAGCTACTTATTAGATTCCTGACCTAACATTGCAGCTTTATAGTTAGCGGGTTCATTAACATCCCCTAAACTATGCTCCTCAACTTCTACATTAGACATAAGCGGTTAGGAGCTCGATGTGGCCTTTCGGACCTACGAATAGGAACTTCTTCCTATTGAGGTGGTTCGAAACTTTCAACCTCCATAGGAATTTCTGTATTTAGTGCATTTTTCAGAAGTGATGTATCTTCCATCTTGAATTTCTTCAAGTTCTCCCGCCCTCCCACTGACTTCTTGAGACAAAAGATTTTTCTCAAAGAATTCAGCATACCTCGCAACAACTATTTTGTTTTCCGGTGGGAAATGAATAGTACCCGTTCGTTTCCCTTTGGTAATCCTATAAAAAATCACTTAAACAGATCTTTGTTGAACGGTTTTATCAGTGTATCTCTGTTCACCAAGTCGCCTCACAACCCAGTACCTTTAAGTAAGACAAATTAGGAACTTTTCCAAACCATAGTTCATATGGTGTCTTATCAACCTTCTTGGTTGGAACCATATTAAGAATGCGTGCAGCAGACTCAAGAGCATAATCTCAAAAGGATAATGGCAAAGTTGTAAGATTCATCATTGATCGAACCATGTCTAAAAAAGTACGATTTCTCCTTTCAGACACCCCATTATGTTGTGGTGTATAAGGTGGAGTAAGCTGCTGGACAATTCCACAAGCTTTTAGATAATCTTTAAGCTCTTGGCTTATGTATTCGCCTCCTCGATCTGATCAAATCGCCTTTATAGTCTTTCCGAGTTGATTTTCTACTTTATTCTTTAACACCTTGAACGTTTCAAAAACCTCATGTTTATGTTTAAGTATATAAATATAGCCATAGCGACTATAATCATTCGTAAAGGTAATGAAGTAGCTAGCATCTTTTCTTGACACATGTCTAAGTGGTCCACAAACATCAGTATGAATGATGCCAAGTAGATCAGTCGCCCTTTCGGGACGACGTGGAAACGATTTCCTTGTCATCTTACCCGATAAATCAGCATGCATTGAATCAAAGGGGACTCATTTCGTTAATTTAAAAGCCCATCATGTTGCAGCTTTTCAATATGTTTCTTGCTTATATGAGCAAGACGACAGTGCCATAGACCAGTAGAGTCCAAGTTGTGCTTGACTCTTTTGTTGCTAACATTATAAATAGAATTAACATTTGGCACAGAATTAGACATATCAATTTCATAAATACCATTACTAGGAATAGCATAAAGAACATTGTTCCTAGAAACTAAAATTCCATAATCCGTAAAACACTGGACAAATCCATTTTCAACAAGACGAGAAACTGAAACAACACCTCTAATTATAGAAGGTGCATAATGACAATTGTCTAAATAAATAACTAAGCCATTAGGTAAAACTAAGTCAAAACTTCCAATAGCCTCCACTTGTGCATGAACTCCATTGCCCACGTACAAGTAGAGGTTACCTTGTTTTAGCTTTCTTGCTCCTCTAAGAGCCTGTTTAGTGATACAAATGTGAGTACCACAACCAGTGTTATACACCCAGGATTTATTAGGGAAAAAAAATAATTCTATTGTGAAGATACCTGAAGAACTGGCAGTGCCAACTTGCTTCTTATTCTTCATCAACTCAGCAAGGTAAACATGACAATTCTTTTTCCAATGACCCACCTCTTTGTAGTGGTGGCAGGCGTCATTCTTTACCTGGTGCTCTTTAGCATTAGGTTTAGGTTCTTAGGTTTAAGGACATAACTTTTATCTTTGCCCTTGCCTTTCCCTTTACCCTTGCCTTTAGCATTCTGCGATTTTTTATTGGCCTTCTGGATTCTACCACATTGAATCGCCATAACTTGTGGTGTAAAAGCCTTTTTAGGTAAACCTTTCTCATACTCAATAAGCAGAGCATGTAATTCACCAATTGTCTTCCCAAGTTATGCAATATTGTAATTTTCAACAAATCATAAGCAAAATCACTAGTGAGGCCATTCAAGATCAAGCCAACACTAAGATCCTGTGGGAGCACATAACCAAGACGTTCTAGTTGTTCAACATATCCCTTTATCTTAAGTCTATATTAACCAACTGGTTTTCCCTCCTCTTGTTTGCAAGCATGGAAAGTTTGGATTAGGTCAAACCTCTCCACTCTAGCTTGTTTTTCAAACATAGGTTTAAGCTCCTGAAGCATCTCATATGGTGAAGAATTTTTAAATTGTCTATGAAGCTCAGGAGTCCTACTTCCAAGAATGAGACAAGCCACCTCATTATGAGCATCATATATTGCATTCCATTTTGCTAGCACATTTGCTGCAGAATCAGCTGCAGGAGCAGGAGGAATAGGCTGTTCTGAAGGTCTACGAAAACCATGATCCGGTGGTCTTGGTGAGTCAAACCACATGAAAGCCATTTTAGTGAGAGAGAGTAGAGAGGTGGAAGATGGACTTGTGATATTAGATGGAAAATGGATGAAGGATACAAATGACTTGACAAATGCCAAATGACTCAACCCCTCTATGGAAGCCACAGAGGGGTATTTATAGCCCATACGCCTCTAAACTATACATAGTTGCCTATTCTAGTCCTCGCGTATGTGACTATGATAAACTATGGTAATTCTGTAATGTCGTCACGTAAAAGTGAATTCCCAACAATCTTCCCCCACGGGACGATTTACAGAATTACTTACAATAATTTCCTAACAAGTACATAATGATTAAGAACAAGAACTTCCATGAAGCTTCATATGCTGATGACGTCTTCTGTGGTGTTTGACTTCAAGTCTGCACTCCAACATGAATCATCTTTGTAGTACTTTGTAAGAGAAATACTGTAATAGGCACGAACTAAGTAACCCATACACTTCTGGTTAAGGAGAAGCTTCTGAATTAGCTTCCCCCTAATTCGTGCCACATATTCTTGATTTAGAAGCTTTAAAAGCTTCCCCCCAAACTAGCAATGAATCAGCTTCCCCCTAATTCATGCCACATATTCATTATTTAGAAGCTTTCAAAGCTTCCCCCCAAACTAGCAATCCTCTCTTGAGCAGTTTCAAAGCTTACTAACAAGCTTAGAATAATTAAGTACACAGCGGAACTGGTAAGATACCACATCAAATGTTACTGCTCCTTTAAGAATAAGCTTAGTGATTGATCATTTGGGGTAAGCATTATCTGGATCAGCAACGTATCTTCTCACGCTTGAATAGTTCTTCTCACACCGCTTCCCCCTGGAAGGTCAAATAATGCATACAAAAGTTCTCAAGATATCACTTCCCCCATTTGTCTGAAGAAATGCACCCAAAAGCCATAGTTAAAGCGCTGATATTCTCCGCGGTTAGGACATTTGTCTTCCCGGCATGGCCTAACTTAAAAAAATTCAAGAAAGATGCTCCATGTCAAGCTTTCAAGAAAAAGAAAGGCAAAGGCTCAAGGGTGAATCTTCTCCTTCCCCCTTGCTGGTTTCGACACGTCGGAATCAGCAACACCTTGGACGCGCATTTACTTGAGTACTTGTGTGAGGAATAAATTAGCTCAGATCTAACCCGTGAGAATCAATTGCTGATCAAATCTCTACTCATCACCTCTCTCTGGCTATCATTTAACCAACCGTCTTGTAGGCTTTTTGAAGTAACCACTGATGAAGTAAACCAGATATACCAAACTTGAAACTGAAGTAGAATTTTCCGTTCTTGTGACTTAAGCTTGCGCTAATGTTGGAAGAACGGTGTAGAGAATTTGTGCTCCAAGCAAATCTCTAAGTACTCAATACCCTTGGCCAAAGTATGAGACTTTCATCACCTCTTGCGATTATCCACAACGACTAAGCGTGTGACACTGAGTACTACAATGTAACTCCTTTAAGTGATAGTTAACCAGGTCTTCAACCATCCACCCCTTGACTGCTGGAAACTAGATAAACCAAGTCTTCAACTTAAATTAAGCTCGAGCAAGTTATCATTGAAATCATGCATCCAGCCAACCCCGACTTCAAGATAAAATAAGTCCATGCCTTCGTAAAATGCCACTTCAATCTCAAATAACTGATACTTAATTAACTCCATAGCCACAAAAAATTAATTCCAAATCTAGCCTTTAAGTTTCATGATTCTTTATCCAAATTGATCCCGGTCTCGTCACAAATCTTTGTCACTTTGTCATTTTAAACTTCAACTGCAACCGATAAGCATTGAATCTCAATTGTATCCATTAACAACTAAGTATGGCAAAAAATCATCCCAAGTGAGTCATTTAGCCAACTTTAGTGTCAATACGAAACAATTAACACTCAATGAGTTGTACTCGGGTCCATCATAAACTCAGCCCATCAAAGACAAACAAACGCAGCCCATCAACAACTTATAAAACCGGCCCATTTAAATAAAAACTACATCCCATCACATTTTTAACTTCAAATTTTTGTGGCCCATTATTCATATCATATGAATCGGCCCAAATCTAAGCAGCACATTAGGATAAGAGCCCAAGTGCACTCATATGTATTAGTAATGCCCTAATTTTTGGCAAACCTAATCACTCAAACACAAAACTGACGCCCCCATCTCATTCGTCACTCTAAAATGCAAATCCAAAGTCACCTTTTTTAAAAAAATTAGCTTCTTATCGCCTCACACTAATAACTCCAACACATCTGATCCACAAACACGTACTTCTTCAATTAATCAATTAACAATCGAACCCATAATTGATTGCGTATGTGTCCACGAGGTTCACAGAAGATAGGATGCTTCAAGATCTTTAAATAAAGGTCTCGGGTAAGAATTGTTGTTGTGTTTGTGTCGGTGTATCAGTTAATCGAAACAAAGAATGATTTATAACCCAAGTGTTATAAGATCAATCTTTAATTTCTTATATTAATTACAGATCCATGATGATGTTTTCTTTTGTGGTGACGGTCTTATGAAGATCATGGTACAATTAAAACCCACAAAAAATGAATCTGAGATCCATTCTATTTTATGTTCGAGTGTTGTTGATGGTAGGGGAGGGATAAGATGGAGTTAGTTTAGATGATGTGACGAATGGAATATGTTTTAGATTTTTGGATTTAATATTGTGATGTTGTTTATGTGGTGGTTTAATTCGAGAGTCTGTCATCTCCATCTTTATTTTTCTGTACGACCATTACTCGTTGTGGACTCATTGAGTTAGACCCGGGTCAACTCGGTAAATACCGAGTTGACTCGGTTTGGTTTTTGGTTCAAACTAGTTCGGGTCTCAAAGATGGCCGACTAGGAGAGGGCCTTATATATGACCTATGGAGGCCGGCCATGGGCTTAGTTGGGCCTCCCATGGGCCTTGGGCCAGACTAGATTACTAATCTAATCCTTTCACTAACTACAAGCTAAGACCTGTTACAACTTGGAAGTGACCAACACTTTTTGTGTTTCCAACATACTGCTATTTTGGCTTTTTTTATAATCTATAACTGCGTTGGCGGTAGCTAGGAATCTTGTTCCTACTAGCAACGAGGTTTCGGGGTCCTTCTTCATATCGATCACGTAGAAATCATTTAATAGTTTCAATTTTCCTATGTGGACCTCTACATCTTTAACAATTCCAACGGGGTAGGATTTGGTTCCGTCAGCCAACCCGAAGATAGGGTCAATCTCTTCTAATAATCCGACGTTAAGCTTTTTGAAGAGGTATAGTGGGATTATGTTTACACACGATCCTAAATCAGCTAAGGTGTTGAAAGGTTTTGAGTTCCCTAATCTACAAGGTAGAGTGGATAACCCGGAGTCTTCCATCTTTGCAGATACTTCTCCTTGGAAAAATGGTGATCTATTTTTTCCTAGTTCTAAGCTCTCCACGTATTATCTAGCAGGGCGTTATAGATTAGAGCGTGAGCTCGGATTTCAAGAACCGGTAGGTTAAGATGCAAGTCCGGGAATTCATCTTTAAGAGATGGTTCAGGTTCTTCTGTTTGTAGCGGTTCCATCCCCATCCCGGTCTGCAGCAGGCTTGTTTAGGAAATGTTTGCTTCCTTGGGATATGTTTTGATAGCATTTATTAAAGTGGAGGGGTGAGATGGGCATTAAGGGTCTATTGTTAGGTAAGAATGAGCAGACAAAATTGGGGAAGTGCTTAGTTTTAGGTTATTAACCGTGTCGCTAGGTGGTGCTCCTGCTATTCGATCAGTGATGGCCTTCAACACTGTGTCGATTTTGTTAGTCGTCTCACTTTGCTGTTGTTTGAAATCGGCTTCAAACTTGGACAATCTAGCGTCTTGAGATGCCATAAAGTTGGATACCAATCTTTCTAGATTTGATTGATTGATAAAGCTTTGAGGATGGTTGTTGAAGGAACGGTTCGGGATCAGACCGTTGGGTTGGAACCGGTTAGGTGGGTTTGAAAAATTATTTTGGGAATTTTGGGTTGTCTTCACCTAAGGTTTGGATGACTTTTCCATGACGGATTATATGTGTCACCAAAATTATTTTGCTCGGGCTTAAAGGTGTACCACTTACCTCCCGCTTCATCGGTACACAAGGATGCGTATTTAACAAATGTTTGTTCAGGATCTTTGATGTGTGTTTTCACAAGCTTTAAATTTATAATAACTAGAAATACTGATTTTGACCAAAAACACAACATTCGGGTAAGTATACCCTATTCGAGTGTAATATAGTATTAGGTAATCCAAGTGGTTCCACGAGATTTGTAGCAATTCACAAATTGTTTATCAAGTAACAAAGCTAAATGATTGTCACGGATCAAATAGCAAAAACATGTGTATAAACTAGGCAAGAAACAAGGCATGATCCACATAAGATAATAGATATAAATAGAGCAAGACTTTATATAAACAAAGCATACAAGTCATAAATGATGGGTAATCATAATAACAAGCATATCTACCAACGATAACATAGAATCTTTTTAGCCTATAAACTACATTATCATGAGCGCATTAAGAATGGTTTATATCAAATATGCATACATATGAATTCCTCCCAACCCGGTCGGTCAACATAAGGAAGGGTCTTAAACATCATTCTACTTGGGTTGATTATCAATTTACCACACAATTCTCACAAGTATGATATTGACACGCCATAGATAAACGATTTAAAATATATCAAGACAATTAACCCTTCAGCCTATTTCAATTGCAATGGTGTGAATCCTCTAAGAATCAAAGTAAGAAATGTTAAGATTCTAGAAATGGATGATATGTAGGCTAGATATGGTGTTAGAACTTTAGAAATTCGTGGCTATGGTGGTGGTTCATGGTGGAGAGAATGGTGGTGATATGGTGGTAGTAGCGGAATAAAGGGGTGTTTGGATCATTGGATTCAAGGATCCTCACCACTCCTTCCTCTTCTCCAAAGGCTCTAATGAATGTGTGTGTAAGATATAAGTTTGCGTGAGAGATATATGAAATGGGAGAGCCAAGGAGGGTATTTATAGGTTATTCGGGGGCCAAAGTGCACCGCACACACTTATTTATACGTCGCACATAGGTAGTTAATGCACACTTCATTTAATTTCCTTTAATTTTGTCCACCGCCTCAAAAGTGCACCGCACTTTGGGTGTCAAAGGACTTTTCTGTTCTAGTGAAAAGTGCGCCGCACTTTCTACAAGTGCGGCATACTTTTGGTCATTTTCAGAAGTTGGCCCTTTATATGGTTGTAGATAATTGAATTCCGCTCGCGTGGCCGCTTGAACCAACTAAAATGGAGTTCGTATGACAGAGTTATGGCCAAAACAGTGAACACGTGTTGGAAAGCTTTTAGTTTGAGTTTACTTCTTCATTTATGCTTCATTTCTTCGTGTATTCTTCCGTTTTCTTCCACGACACGTACTTAGAACCTACAATAGCAAATATACTCCATTAAGTACCAAAAGTTCTTATATTTAACCAAATTAATATACATAAAAGCATTGATAACGCATAAAGAAACATGTATAATTTGAGCGTTATTAAATCCCCCCACACTTAAAACTTTGCTTGCCCTCAAGCAAATCTAAGAAAAGAAATTTTATAAACAAAGTCCTAGTGACAAGATAAGGGAAAAATTTTGATTTTGATATTTTTTAATTTTTAATTTAAATAATTTTATTGGGTGTGAAATTTTTGAAAATATTTTTTGTTTTTATAACAAATAAGTGCAAAAGGTGCAAGCACCCCTCCCCCCCCCCCCACTTAAGGGTTTGCTTGCCCTGAAGCAAAATAAGGTAATAATAAGCTTTACAAAACAAACATAGAATTATGAAAAATATTTTTGGATTTTTAATATGTAAAAACAGAGATGTTTGACAATACCCAATGATCTTCAAGATGTGATAACATAACTAAGCACCTCACGAAGAAGGAAAGTATAATTCACTCAAACACTCGTATGTGATGTAATACAGGGTAAAAGAGAAATCACACTCAATTGCTCAGACATGATTTATTAAGTTACCATAGGCTTGTAAAAGAAACAAAACTGCACCGACACAGCGTAAGCACCAGGTATAATTATCAACAGAGGACTTTTATTCGGGTTGTAATGTACAGGCTAAGGGTTTATAAGGGTGTGGATAAGGCATGAAAAATATATACAGAAAATGGTTTTATAATATACATGTCGACAAGTCCAAGAAACCAATGTTGCTAGTTACGACAATCCACAAACCCACGAGGTTATCGAACATTCAACCTATCTCGATCATAATCAAAACCGGCACAAATTTAATATAGCATTACGTCACAAGCAACCAACATCTCAACTATTATTCATACTTTTTCTTTTTCTCTTTTTTTTATTTATTTTTTTTAACTTTTTTTCCTTTTTTTCATCACTATATTTAAATTTTGATATTTTTTTATTTTTAATTTAAAAAAATTTATTAGGTGTGAAATTTTCAAAAATATTTTTTTTTGCTTTTGTAACAAATAAGTGCAAAAGGCGCAAGCACCCCCACACTTAAGGGTTTGCTTGCCCTCAAGCAAAATAAAGAAAAATAATAAGCTTTACAAAACAAAAATAGAATTTTAAAAATATTTTTGATTTTTAATATGCGAAAGCAGAGATGTTTGACAATACCCAATGATTCTCAAGTTGTATAACATGACGAAGCACCTCACGAATAAGGAAAAGTATAATTCACTCAAACACTCGTATATGATGTAATAGAGGATAAAAGGGAAATCACACTCAATTGCTCAGACATGATTCATTTCATATCATAGGCTTGTACAAGAAATAAAACTGCACCGACATGGCGTAAGCACCAGGTATAAATATTAAAAGAGGACTTTTATTCGGGTTATAATGTACAGGCTAAAGGTTAATAAGGGTGTGGATAAGGCATGGGACGTATATACTGGAAATGGTTTTATAATAATATATGTCGACAAATCTAAGAAACCCATGTTGCTAGTTACGACAATCCACAAACCCGCGAGGTTATTGAACAAACCAACCTCCATCTAACAAACACACTTATTCATACTTCTTCTTCATTTTACGATTCAACTTTTTTTTATTTCTTTTTTTCACATTTTTTTTCTCTTTCCTTTTTTTACATAACTAACAATTCCCCCACACTTATGATAAGAATACACCACAAAAAATACAAAATAGAAGGTGATCAATCTTCAGCTTCGTTGAAATTGCACAACACTCATCATAAAGTGCGAACAAACTATAAGCAAAAATCTATCAATCATACCAAGCAACTAGCAACCAACCAATGAGATTTTCGACAAGGGGTAAGTCTAGCTCAAGGTTATATTTTTATTTGTATTTTTTTAGTGGATGAGAAAAATGAATAGAATGGCTCAACCGGTTTAAACTAGGGTCATCTAGCACTAAAGATGAGTGCTAACATAAGGGTTTTATTTGGGTGGTTAGCTAATCAGTGTAATTAGCTAAAAGAATAATATGTTATATGGAATGGCTATTTGGTTTTAATCCTAAGTTTGCCTATTTATCACGTAAAAATACCTATATCACGCGAACGTGATCTCACTGCGGTCTCGTAATGATTTCAAGCACAAGTTCTAGAATCATTAAATCACCGGCACACTCATAATCAAAGGAATCAAGCATAAAATATGTATGCTATAAACAGGCTCAAAATCCTCACATATTTACTGGAATGGTTATAAATGCGCAAGTAATGTTATCAATCCCGAGTCGGATCTGCTTTATCAATCGGGACACATCTCTGATTTCAAAACTTTATTTAATTATTATTTTATTTTTTACTACGTTTTATTCTAATATATTAACCTAAGTGGCAAAAGAAATTCAAAAACAAGATTAGATTTAGATTACAGAGGGCGAACAAAAGTTTATACTTTTAATAATGAGTCTGATTTTCCAATTTATTTCCCCCCCCCCACACTTAAATTGAGCATTATGCGTATTTAGTAAATAGCTTAAAGGTAGGATAAGCGGGAAAAATAAACATAAGAGAAACAAAACTTCCCGGGGATCATAAGTTCTCGGCTGAATTTTTAAAGATACAACGCGAAACAAAACACCGTCATGTGTATTCTACCACATGTAATATTATAATTCAAATATATCACTCCCCAAGAGATAAGCTTTACCACCATCCAAACTTCACCTGTTTTATTTAATTTGCAAAATAAACTAAACTACAAAAACCGTAAGATACTAAAGCGCACTTTCGTAGGTAACACGGTTGCATTTAGCGTATGCAACAAGCCTTTGAACCCCTCGGTGACCCGAGTGGACGAGTTATAGTCTCGTGAGGGTTTCCAGCGAACACACCCACAAAGTTTAAAATCATATATATTTTTATTTTATTTTTTTCATTAAAATTTTTATTTATATACAATTTACTAAAACAAACACACAAAATCTTTTTGGATTTTTAGAATTTTTTTAATGAGTTTTGGTTTAAAGACAAATACATATTATACACATAATAATTATTTATGGTATGAAAACTTATAACTAAAAAAAATATTAAAACAAATATTTTTGAGTTTTATATATTTTTTATATTTTTAGCACACAATAATTATATAAGGGGAAATATATATATATATATATATATATTTTTTTTATTTTTATATTACTTTTTTTAGATATTTATTATATTTTATTTAATTATTTATTTATTATTATTTTTTCAGACCAGAAGTGCGTCGCACTTAAAAGAAAGTGCGGCGTACTTATAACCCAATTTTTTTATAATTCTTCAAATATTCAAAATACTAGCACGGCAAAAATTAATACAAGTGCGCCACACACCAACAAATGTGCGGTGGTTTTATTATGACAAAAACATATTTTTAGATTATTTTTTTTCACTAATTATTTAATATCACAAAATACATTCAAACACATAAATAGACAAACACAAACACACCAACTAAACAAAAGGAAATTCAAAACTATTTTTTAAGATTTATAGTTTTAACATTTTTATGCCTCTTTTTTTAGCACGCAAGCAAACATACACAAACTGACAATAAACATATACAAATAGAAGAAAAAAATTATGTTTTATTATTTTTTAACACTTTTTTTAGATTTAATTTTTTTTATCATATATACGCACATGACTCAAAACAAAATATGCAACACACATACAAAACAAAAACTGACAAACAAAGAGCATAGTTTTATTATATGAACAAGAACATGCCAAAATCAAAATGAAGCAAGAATTAAAATCTTTTTGGTTTTTTTATTTAATGACAACCTAAATATTCACATAATTACAAGGCGTATAATCAGATAAAATAGGATTTCAAATGATCACATACCTGAGACTAGAGATTTGGGGGTTTGTTTGGGTTTTAGTTTTGGCTTTAAATCTGATTCTACTGGTGAAAATTTATGTAGAAAGTGCGGCGCACTCGGGTAAAGTGCGGTGTACTTTCTGGGTTTTCGGGAAAACCGGCGCACAAATTGTATGTGCAGCGTACTTCCTGAAGAATTTTGGGTCAGTTTGCCAGAAAACTGTACGGCGAATGAGAAGAGGATTATCAGAGGATAAGTGCGGCAGTTTTGGTGTGAAACCGGCGTACTTCCTGCAAAATAACAAACGAGAACAGGGGAAGTACGGTGCACAAGGTTAATTGCGCGTCGTACTTTGTGCAACAACAGGCATATTTTAAAGATTTAAAGAGATTTAAACACACGAAGCATGCACAAGACTAGCAAACAATCTGCAAATAACTAAACAAATCCCCGGCAACGGCGCTAAAAACTTGATGTGTGTTTTCACAAGCTTTAAATTTATAATAACTAGAAATACCGATTTTGACCAAAAACACAACATTCGGGCAAGTATACCCTATTCGAGTGTAATATAGTATTAGGTAAGTCCAGGTCGTTCCACGGGATTTGTAGCAATTCACAGATTGTTTATCAAGTAACAAAGCTAAATGATTGTCACGGATCAAATAGCCAAAACGTGTGTATAAAGCAAGCAAGGAACAAGACATGATCCACATAACATAATAGATAGAGATAGAGCAAGACTTTATATAAACAAAGCATACAAGTCATATATGATGGGTAATCATAATAACAAGCATATCTACCAATGATAACATAGAATCCTTTCGGCCTATATACTACATCATCACGAGCGCATTAAGAATGGTTTATATCAAATATGCATACATATGAATTCCTCCCAACCCGGTCGGTCAACATAAGGAAGGGTCTTAAACATCATTCTACTTGGGTTATTTATCAATTTACCACACAATTCTCACAAGTATGATATTGACACGCCATAGACAAACGGTTCAAAATACATCAAGACAATTAACCCTTTCGGCCTATTTCAATTGCAATGATATACCAAAAGATAAACAAGGATCCAAGCAAGATAACATCGAATTCATAAACATGTATATTCATAAGTCATAGCAAAATCATCCAAATATTATATCATGTTTCACATATTAGAACAAAGTACCAATACCAATATTTCGACTAACATAACCACTAACCCAAAACTAACAATTCCATGATCAACCAAATGCTACTGAGATAACTGGAAATATGTCACCTAACTTCTGGAAATTCAACAATGTATCACCAAATGGAGTGTTTGGTAACGAGGTTTATGGTGATGATCTTAAGAGAATTTGGTGTGAATCCTCTAAGAATCAAAGTAAGAAATGTTAAGGTTCTAGAAATGGATGATATGTAGGCTAGATATGGTATTAGAACTCTGGAAATTCATGGCTATGGTGGTGGTTTCTTGGTGGAGAGAATGGTGGTGATATGGTGGTAGTAGCGGATTAAAGAGGTGTTTGGATCATTAGATCCAAGGATCCTCACCACTCCTTCCTCTTCTCCAAATGCTCTAATAAATGTGTGTGTGTAAGATATAAGTTTGTGTGAGAGATATATGAAATGGGAGAGCCAAATAGGCTATTTATAGGCTATTTGAGCGCCAAAGTGCGCCGCACAAACTCATTTGTACGCCACACATAGGGAGTTAATGCAAAATTCATTTAATTACCTTTAAATTTCTCCACCGCCGCAAAAGTACGCCGCACTTTGGGTAAAACCACCGCACTTTGGGTTTTAAAGGACTTTTCAATTCTGGTGAAAAGTGTGCCGCACTTTTTGCAAGTGCGGCGTACTTTTGGTCATTTTTAGCAGTTGGCCCTTTATATTGTTGTTCGCGTGGCCGCTTGAACCAACTAAAACGGAGTTCGTATGACCGAGTTATGGCTAAAACAGTGAACAGGTGTTGGGAAGCTTTTAGTTTGAGTTTACTTCTTCATTTATGCTTCATTTCTTCGTGTATTATTCCGTTTTCTTCCACGACACGTACTTAGAACCTACAATAGCAAATATACTCGATTAAGTACCAAAAGCTCTTATATTTAACCAAATTAATATACATAAAAGCATTGATAACGCATAAAGAAACATGTATAATTTGACCGTTATCAATCTTCCATGCAATACTGAGTGTCGTGGGAACCACTGCAGATCTCACATGAGGTAGTGATTTTGTTCCTTTGAGTAGGTTGCGTTGGAGCAAGATGAGCTTTCATCAAGCGTTGGACTTGATTTTTGAGCTCGACTAGCCGCGGTCGATGTAATCGGGACATCTTGAGGCAAAGCAATTGCCTTGACCGTCTTAGTGAAATCCATTGGGTCGTTCCAACTTTCGTTTTCATAGAGGGCGAGGTCCTCTAATAATGCCTAGGATTCTTTGGCGTTTCACTCATCAAGCTTACCACTGGCCGATTGGTCAATGGTTCGTCTTGTGACGGGATTGACATGGTCATAAAAAATTTTGACTTGGAGCCAAAGGTCGATGCCATGATGAGGGACTTTTTGGAGTAAGTCCTTAAAATGAGTCTATGCTTCTGAGAGAGATTCTCCTTGATGTTGTTAGAACATCAAGATATTATTGCGGAGTTTTTCGGTCCTTCCCGGTGGAAAGAATCGACCAAGGAATTGAGTAGTAAGATCCTCCCATGTGGTGATAGATCCTGCTGGAAGACGTTCAAGCCAATTGCTAGCTTGATCGCGAAGGGAAAATAATGCAGGCGCGTTCTTTCCCTATTTGCACCGTCAAGGTCAAGTAAGTCCACAAGTTTTAGGAAATCCTTAAGGTGTTGGTTTGGATTCTAGGACCAAAGTCCGTGGAATGAGCATCCATTTTGCACCAACTGGATGTTGTCGGATCGAAGAGGTACCACGTTGTTCCCTACGGAGAGCTCAATGGTATTCATGTAGCCCTTGTGGCTATGTTTGGAGTAGTCTCCAAGAGTACTAATAGGATTCTCGTCTCCCATGGTGGTTGACGAGAATGGATTACGAAATAGATAACACTAAGAAAAGATAGACTACGAGAAAGCTAATATGCGGAATTAAAGTCTCACTTGAAAGGATTCAAGCGAGTAGAACTAAGTTAAAATATGTTCAAAACCTAACTATTTCCCAGGCAGCAGCGACAAAAACTTGATGTGTGGTAATCGTAAGGACTTCAACAAGAAGTTTTACAACTCCCTAGGCAGAGTACCTAACCGTTGTAGTAGTAGTATAGGAAAGACTCGAGGGTTGTTATCGTTCTCTAAGGGAATGGGTTAGTAAGGCTTTATCATGGTCTAACAGAATTCTAGGGGTTGAGAGAAGATTATTTTTGTGTTTTTATATTTTATAGAAAGCAGGTAAATCTACGGTTTGAGAGGTTAGTTTGTTTAACTAATAACTAAACTAATATCTACTATACTGGTGATAACTTTATGATAATTAAATGTATTTACTTAGTCATGCATTACTTATCAGATTGCTTCTCCTAATCCTGTTGCCTTGTCACACTTATGATGATCTGTGTAAGTATTTCCTAGGTCATGAATGGATTACACGAACCCGCCGTCTATTTAATATTCTGTTAAGGCAACGCACAAGTAAGGTAGTATAAAGACTATTACAAGGCCCCTAAGAGTATATTAAATGCTTGTGAAATTTATTAAGAGGGATCAACCATATAAAGGGGTAAGGTAGTATTAAGACTGTTACCCGATGGTATCCTTTCTACGCACTCGCGTTTCCTTAGACGTATCTACATTGATACAGACAAAAGTTGGTTGTCTAAAGCCTAATGCGCACATTCATCAGCAAGAAGCTACAGTATTAGGATCTACAATTCGACTTTCATGCAATCATAAGCAAATACAAAGGAGGGTTTAGCCTCGCATGTTATAATGAAAGCAAGAAGATAAATCAATCACAAAACACATAGATATATTGAATGATTAATGATAAATGACCTTACTTAAATTAAAACATGGATCCAAGGTAGTACAATAGGGTTTTGAGGCCCTAAAAATAACCTATGGAGCTGCTACAAAAGCTAGGGTTCGTCTCCTAAAAGTTATACAAAGTTACACACTTAAAACCCTAAAATCGGTTTTGTATATACATAGATATCGCTGCGACGGTGTCGCTTTGTACTCCTAATGCCGTCGCCACATAGATGGTTCTAGATCCACTTTAAGTCGGCCACGTCCTAACGTCGTCGCTGAATCTTTGACGCCGTCACCATGAATGTCATTACGTCATCGCTTTATGGTTGCGACGCCGTCTCCAGGCTTTGAGTGAATAATTCTTAATGGTTCTTGTTGTAGAGTCGTAGTCTTGTCCGTTTCTTCTCCAAATGAGCCCAAGTTACGTGTATTTCCTCTAAATGTCATCCAAGTGCTAAAAACCTAAAAACAAACGATTAAGCACATAATCTGGGCATATTTGCATGATTTAGGGGGTTAAATGACCTCAAAAATGACACCTCATCAACCGGGAAGGACCGCAAAACTCCGCAATGATATCCTGATGTTCCAACAACATCATGGAGAATCTCTATCTGAAGTATGGACTCGTTTTAAGGACTTACTCCAAAAAGTCCCTCATCATGGCATCGATCGTTGGCTTCAAATCCATATTTTTTTATGATCATGTCTCGTTTCATCTTAAATGCGAGATTGACCACGGCGGCGGCGGAAAAATCTGCAATAAGAACCCCGACGAATCTTGGGAAAACATTGAGAACCTCTCCCTCTACAATCATGAGGGCTGGAATGACACAAAATAATTCGTCAAACCGGTCAAGGCTATTTCTACACCTCAAAGCACCTCAAAAAAACCTGACCAAAGACTTCTTGAGCTCGAAGACCAGATTAACTTCTTACTAGAGGGATCACGACCGACACCCAGACCGAGCTCAACACACATCCCCCAAGCTTATGCCAACGCAGTCTATTCAAACCATCGTCTGCAAACCCAAAATGAACCACCAAAGCAGAACCCCTTCACTTTTCGTAAACGTACCGGTCCAAACCCTCAACCCTAAGCATTAGGAACTACTTTCGAGGCTCGAGTACGGGACTGCATGGCAGCACACACCGAAAGAATAGAAAGATTTGAAAATGCCATTTTCAAGCAGCGAGATGAGATCAACGATAGGATGACATAAATGTTTGGGCTTCTTAAGGAACTCACAACTAGTAGGGCTCCCGAAAAAGTATTGATAAGAGAAGATGCTAAATCCCCCATCACTAAAAACGTAAATTCTATCTCTCTCACCAGGAAGGAAGAAGAAAGGAATGACAAGGATGTTATAGCAGCCGATGGTGGTATCAACGAGACAAATACGGAGATACCAGTGAAGGAAGCCGAGAAGGAGAATAAAGCTAAAGATGGAACCAAAAACTAACCAATCAGAAGAACTAAAAATGAAGAAGCAGCGGAAGTACCTAGCTCTCAACCTATAGGATATTACGTGAAACATAAGATCAATGAAAAATTAATCGAGGGATTTATTGATAATCATAGGTTCCTATCAGGAGTTCGAGTTGGGAAAGTATAAGGAAAGACCTATAATTTATCACCTAGGGGGCCTGTGTATGAAGCGATCCTTAATAAAAAGATAACACAAAAAGAGGACATTAGAGGAAATTTTGAAATACCTTATAACATAGGAGGCCTGAAAGGCATAAACGCCCTAGCAGATCAAGGATCCGACGTGAACGTCATGCCCCTCTCTACCTACATGAAACTAACCGATGAAACGCCTGTTGAGACAAACATTAGACTCTCCCTAGCTAGCCACTCGTATATCTACCCTTTAGGAATAATAGAGGACGTATTAGTTGAAGTTTCTGAGCATGTGTACCCTGTAGACTTCATAATTTTAGACATTAAGGAAGACAAAAAGAGGACTTTCATCTTAGGAACACCATTCCTGACAATGGCTAAAGCCGTAATTAAGTTCGATAAGGGCACCATAACTCTAAGATCTGGAAAGAGTAAGGTTAGCTTCCATAGGATACCTGAATCCCTTTATAAGGTTGAGAAAGGGATTAAGAATGATATAGAGCCTATAGCCCCCACTATGACTGTGAATAGGTTAGTCTTGGAATGGGAGGAAAAGATAAAACTTCACTAGGAAAGGGAGATAGAGTTCGACCGATAGAGGAACAAAAACTTCAAAAATGAACGCCCTACTCTTATTAAGATAAAAGATGAAATGGATGATGAAGGAAAAGTTACGTAAATACGTGTGACCTCGAGTCTAGCAACAAGACTCGTAAATAAAGAAAAACGCTTTTTGGGAGGCAACCCAATATTTACTTTTCGCGCAATTAGGAGTGTCTTGTGTTTTATTTCTTTTTTGTTTGTTTTATTATGTTTGAATTATTTTTTAATCATGCTTTGTTTGTTTGTAACTTTGTCTTATTTGCAATCAAAGAGATTTTGCAACAAAATAAGTGTAGGGGAAATATCCGGTTTTCAGAACCAATTCAAACATTTAAAATAAATTATTTAGATTAATTCGTGTCAGTTTCGAGTTATATGATTGTAACGATTAATTCCAGATTTTTATGCAGAACTTTCTTCAGATTTGACTAATAAAATTACGTGTAGGAAATTTCTCATTAAAAACGAAGAAAGATTTTTCACAAACGCTGAAGACGGCGTCGGGATTAACACCCGACGGCGTCGCGTCCCCAGCTATGTGAAAATTCGAATTTTTTTAAGTATTTTTGAAAAATAAAATGTGCAATATTTAAGATTTGTAATTCTTTTGTAAACCTGCATAAACCTATAATTATATCATTACTCTCATCCTATCTTTAATGCTTTCATAGAGTCAAAACCCAAAACTCTTATTGTATTTATATATATCCCATGGATTTTACGCTTGGTGTAGTTGTCTTAGTCTTTGATTACAAGTTATATTTGACAAGAAGAACCTTGGAAGGTCCTAGGATGTTTTCATTAAATGACTCTTGGAGGACGATTTAACCAGTTATTGCATATTTCTTCCCTATTATTGAGCAAACCAGGAGAGTACTAGTTTCTTTTACTTGTTTTCTTTTCCCTTTATTTGTTTTTATGGGTACTTATATAGAACATTGGGGACGATGTTCAACTTAGTGTAGGGGAAAATAAGCCTTAGAAACTATTCTTTCATTTGCCATTTGCTTTGTTCCTTAAAATGATGGGTAACATATCGAAACATAGCATAAAAAGGTAATTTTGAGCAAAATTTAATTTTTTTATGACACATGCCGACGAAAACCAAGTATTAATAGCGTCTCATGAATAGGAATTTATATTACTAGCACAAAAATACTCAGAATTCCACCCCAAAAATATAAGGTTCGCCTTTAGATCTATAGGAATTCGGGTATCCATTATTAATACCTAAGATAGTTTATACCTTTATCTTGTGCGAGTTAAGGTTCGAATGCAGTCATATGTGTCTATTTCGTCGTTACGGATGTGTACGTATGGTCTTTATCGCCTATTCTGGAACGTTGGTATCAGTATTAAATAATATGAGTGTACCGATAGTATATTAAATTCTAGAACTTATTTTTGTGATGCATTCCAAAACCGCACAGTGAGTACTAGGATTTGCTAGATAAGAGGCACTAGGATTAACCCATGTTTTAAACCTGTAATTGTTATGATGGTCATACCGATCATATAACTATCCCACACCCTTGCCATGCACTCATTATTAGTGCAGGATACCCCTAGTACAACCCTCTGAGCCTATCCTTTCTCACGCTTCTCGTAATTTTCTGGTTAAGTCGGACTATTAATAAAGAGCATTGTTAACCCTTAAACCAATCGTTATACCCAAATCGCCTTAGTCTACCTTATATGTACTTGCTTTTAGTACATTATTGTTTTAACCCAGGTTAATTATTGAGTACACGGTTGCTAAGTCCTTATCCTTGTAAATACAGTTTTGGGACGATTGGGATTCATGATAGTACTTATTTCGCGGAAGAATTGGGAAGAAAAGTTAAGTCAATACCCCCATATGTTTGTCAAATGATCTCCATGTTATTTTGATCCACCTCAAATCGGGACATTAGATAGATTGTAAATAATCGAGTATGTAAAAGTTCAAGTGTAGGGGTGCATCTATAATCCCCCATGATGTATTATATGTTTAAGCAATGGCAGGGAAAAAGTGTACGAAAAAAAAAGGAAAGAAAAGAATCGAGAAAAAAATGTATATAAATAGGTAAAAAATACAGACTGCCATTTGCTTATGTTTATCATAGAGTCAAGAAATGAAAAAGAAAGATAATGATGTAGAGTTGTGTAAAGTTTGTATATCGTCTTCCGAGTCTTGGCTTAGCAACCAAACCAGCGTGTATTCGTATAAATAATTAGCTAACCCTTCCACTCTAAATTCATCTAAAGCCACCTAAATGTATCCCATTCGTTTTTGTTTTCGTTAATGTTATCTTACACCTACACCCCACAACCCATTAAAAGACCTCTTTGATAGTAATGAATAATACTTGGGCCTAGCGGTGGAGGTTTAATCCTTTACCAAGCCTATGGTAATTTATATGCTATGACAGGTAATGAGTGTTTATTTTCCGTTTTCTCATAGTTGTTATAATTTATTATACACCCGAGTGAAAGAGAGAATCTCAAACACTTATGTGAGGTGCTAATATATACTTTTCGTACTTTTAATTACGAGGTCTAGAAGGTTGTGTTTTAAAATGTTTTTAAAGAGTAGGTTAAATGACCCTAATATTGCTATTATCTAGGTAGAAAAGCCCATTTGCTTGAGGACAAGCAAATCCCAAGTGTAGGAGTATTTAATGAGGTGTCATTTTATACACTATTTCGGGGTCATTTAACCCTTTAAATCATGCAAATACGCCCAGATTATGTGCTTAATCGTTTGTTTTTAGGTTTTTAGCACTTGGATAACATTTGGAGGAAATACACTTGACTTGGGCTCAATTGGAGAAGAAACGGACAAGATTACGGACCTACACCAAATCCATAAAGAAGTATTATTCACAGAGCGTGGAGACGGCATCGCAGGTATAAAGCGACGTTGTCATGATCTATCCAGTGACGGCATCAGGGATCTAGCGACAGCGTCAGGACGTGGCCGACTTAAAGAGGATCTAGAATCATCCACGTAGCGACGGCGTCAAGACTTCAACGCGATGCCATCGCAGCGATATCTCTATATATACAAAACCAATTTTATGGTTTTAGGTCTGTAACTTTGTTTAACTTTTAGGAGACGACCCCTAGTCTTTGTAGCAGCTTTAAAGGCCATTTTTAGGGCCTCAAAACCCTATTGTAACTATCTTCTATCCATGTTTAAATCAAGTAAGAGTGTTATTCATTAATCATTCAATATGTCTATGTGTTGTGTGATTAATCTATGTTCTTGCTCTATCCTTAACATGCTAGGCTAAACCCTCCTTTGTATATGCTTATGATTGTATGAAATTCGGATTGTAGATCCTATTACTGTTGCTTCTTGTTGATGAATGTGCGCGTTAGGCTTTAGAAAACTAGCTTTTGTCTGTATCACTGTAGACATGTCTAGGGAAACGCGAGTGCGTAGAAAGGATACCATCGGGTAACAGTCTTCATACTACCTTACCCCCTTATATGGTTGATCCCTCTTAAGATATTTCATAAGCATTTAATATACTCTTAGGGGCCTTGTAATAGTCTTTATACTAGCTTAGTTTTACTTGCTTGAATCCTTTCAAGTAAGACTTTAATTTCCGCATAGTAGCTTTCTCATAGTCTATATGTTCTTTGTGTTATCTGTTTCGTAACCTATTCTCGTTAGCCACTATGGGAGACGAGAATCCTATCCACACTCTAGGAGACTACTCCAAACCTAGCCACGAGGGATATAGAAATACCATTGAACTCCCTGTAGGGAACAACGTGGTACCTCTTCGATCCGACACCATCCGGTTGGTGCAAACCGGATGCTCATTCCACGGACTTCGGTTCGAGGATCCAAACCAACACCTCAAGGGTTTCCTTAAACTTGTGGACTCACTTAACCTTGACGGTGAAAACAGGGAAAGAACACGCCTGTGTTTATTTCAATTCTCCCTTCATAATCAAGCTAGCAATTGGCTTGAACGTCTTACAGCAGGATCCATCACCACATGGGAGGATCTTACTACCTGATTCCTTGCTTAATTCTTTCCACCGGGAAGGACCGCAAAACTCCGCAATGATATCCTGATGTTCCAACAACATCATGGAGAATCTCTATCCGAAGCATGGACTCGTTTCAAGGACTTACTACGAAAAGTTCCTCATCGTGGCCTTAAAACCCTATTGTACTTCCTTCAATTCATGTTTTAATCAAGTAAGACTATCTTAATCATTCAATATGCCTTGTTGTGTGATTCTTATATATTCTTGCTTTATCTTTAACATGCTTGGCTAAACCTTCTATTGTGTTTATTTATGATTGTATGAAACCCAAAACGTAGATATTAATGGTGTTGCTTCTTGTGATGAATATGCATGTTAGGTCTTAAAAAACCAGTGTTTGTCTGTATCGGATATGTCTACGAAAATATGATTGTGTAGAAAGGATACCATCGGGTAACAGTATTCATACTACCTTGCCCCTTATATGGTTGATCCACTCTTAATATATTTCACATGCATTTAATATACTCTTGGGGGCCTTGTAATAGTCTTCGTACTACCTTACTTATGCGTTGCCTTAACAGAATATTAAATAGACGAGGCATTAGGGACTACTTTTGAAGCTAGAGTTCAGGACTACATGGCGGCACACACTGAACGAATGGAGAGATTTGAAAATGCTATCTTCTACAGCAACGCGAAGAGTAAAACGATAGAATGACTGAAGTATTCGGGTTTTAAAGAATCAGAAACTAAGGCATGATTTCTGAAAAGTATTGATAAGGGAAGCGGCTAAATTCCCTGTCACCAAGAACGTAAATTCTATCTCTATCGCCAGAGGGGAGGAAGAAAGGAGTAAAAAACTGACGGCGATGACTTTAAAAAACTTACGGAAATGACCGCCCAAAGACAAAGGAGTCGTGAAGAGGATGAAGCTGAGAACGAGCCAAACAGAAAAGCTGAAAAAGAAAAAACAACCGAGGCACCTAGCTCTCAACCCGTTGAATATTACCTAAAGCATAGGATCAATGAGAAACTAATAGAGGGACTTGAGGGTAATCATACGTTCAACGACTCCTTGCTAGGAGTATGAGTTAGAAAAATAACAAAGAAGACATACAATTTATCACCTAGGGGGCGTGTTTATGAAGCAATCCTTAGAAAAAAATAACAAGGAAAGAGGACACCGGAGGAAACTTTGAAATACCTTGTAACATAGGAGGCCTGAAACGCATGAATGCCCTAGTTGACCAAGGATCCGACGTAAATGTCATGCCCCTCTCAACCTACATGAAACTAACCGACGAAAGGCATGTTGAGATCGACATTAGACTCTCCCTAGCTAGCCACTCGTATATCTACCTTTTAGGAATAGCTGAGGACGTATTAGTCGAGGTTGCTGAGCATTTGTACCCCATGGAATTTGTGATTTTGGACATAAAGGAAGACGAAAAGAGACCTTTCATCTTAGGAACACCATTCCTAACAACGGCCAAGGTCGTAATTAAGTTTGACAAGGGTACCATAACTCTAAGGTTCTGAAGAGTGTAAGATAAGATTCTTAATAGGATACTGGAGCCCCTTTGTAAGATCGGGGAGTTATAAAAACGCCATAGAGCTATAGCCCCCACTATGACTATAAATAGGCTAGTCCTAGAATGGGAAGAAAGGATAAAACTTCACCTGGAAAGGAAGATGGAGTTCGACCAATGGAAGAGCAAAAATTTCAAAGGCAAGCATCCCACTCTTTTTAAAGTAGAAGGTGGAATGGATGATAAAGGAGAAGTCACGTAAGGACGTGTGACTTCGAGTCTAGCTACAAGACTCGTAAATAAAGAAAAGCGCTTTTTGGGAGGCAACCCAATATTTACTTTTCCCGCATTTAGGAGTATCTTGTGTCTTAATTCTTTATTGTTTGTTTTATTATGTTTGATTTATTTGTATAATCTTGACTTTGGTCTGTTAGAACTTCGTCTTATTTACAATCAAAGGTATTTTGCAACAAAATAAGTGTAGGGGAAATATTCGGTTTTTAAGAACCCAATTCAAACAATTAAAATAAATTGTTTAGATTAATTCGCGTCAGTTTCGAGTCATGTGATTGTTATGATAAATTCCAGGTTTTTATGCAGTGCTTTCTTCAGATTTGACTAATAAAATTGCATACAGGAAATTTCTCATTAAAAACAAAGAAGAAGATTCACAAACGCTAGAGACGGCGTCAAGATTTATCCTGACGGCGTCGCGTCTCCAGCTATGTAAAAATTCGAAAACTTTCAAGTATTTCTGAAAAATAAATGTGCAATATTTAAAATTTGTAATTTTCTTGTAAACCTGCATAAACCTATAATTTGATCATTACTCTCATCCTATTTTTACTGCTTTCATAGAGTCGAAACCCTAAACTCTCATTGTATATTTATCTATCCCGCCGATTTTATGCTTGGTATAGTTGTCTTTGTCTTTGATTACAGGTTATATTTGACAAGAAGAAGCTTGGAAGTTCTTAGGAAGTTTCATTGGATGATTCTTGGATGACGATTTAACCAGTTATCGCATGTTTCTTCTCCATTATTGAGCAAACCAGGGGAGTACTAGTTTCTTTTACTTGTTTTATTTTCCCTTTATTCGTTTTTATGGGTACTTCTATAGAACATTAGGGACAATGTTCAACTTAAGTGTAGGGGGAAATAAGCCTTAGAAACTATTCCTTCATTTTCCATTTGCTTGTTCCTTAAAATGATGGGTAATATATCGAAACATAGCATAAAAAGGTAATTTTGACCAAAATTTAAAATTTTTTATGACACATACCGACGAAAACCAAGTATTAATAGCGTCTCATGGATAGGAATGTGTATGACTAGCACAAAAACCCTTAAAATTCTACCCCAAAAATATGAGGTTCGCCTTTAGATCTTTAGGAATTCGGGTATCCATTATTGATACCCAAGATAGTTTATACCTTTAGCTTTCTCGAGTTAAGGTTCGAGTGCAGTCATATGTGTCTATTCCGTCGTTACGGATGTGTACGTATGGTCTTTGTCACCTTTTCTGGAGCATTGGTATCGGTATTAAATTATATAAGTGTATCGGTAGTATATTAAATTCTAGAACTTGTTTATATGATGCATCCCGAGAACTCATAGTAAGTATTAGGATTTTCTAGATAAGAGACACTAGGATTAACCCATGTTTTAAACCTGTAATTGTTATTATGGTCACATCGACTATATAACTATCCCACGCCCTTGCCATGCACTCATTTTTAGTGCAGGATGCCCCTAGTACAACCTTCCAAGCCTGTCCTTTTTCATGATTCTTGTAATTTTCTGGTTAAGCCGGACTATTAATGAAGAGCATTGTTAACCCTTAAACCAATCGTTAGACCCAAATCGCCTTAGCCTACCTTGTATGTACTCGCCTTTAGTACATTATAGTTTTAACCCAAGTTAATTCTTAAGTACACGGTTGCTAAGTCATTATCCTTGTAAATACAGTTTTGGGACGATTGAGATTCGTGGTAGTATTTATTTCGCGGAAGAATGGGGAAGAAAAGTTAAGTCAATACCCCCATATGTTTGTCAAATGATCTCCATGTTATGTTGATCCACCTTAATTCGGGTCATAGAATAGTTCATTTGTAAAGTATGTAAAAGTTCAAGTGTAGGGTACATCTATAAGCCCCGAGTGATGTATTATGTTAGTCAAAAAAGAGAAAAATAGAAAAGAAAAAGAAAAGAGATTGATGTAGAGTTGTGTAGAGTTTGTATATTTTATCCGAGTCTTTGGCTTAGCAACCAAACCAACGTGTATTCTTATAAATAATTAGCTAACCCTTCCACTCCAAATTCACCCAAAGTCACCACCCAAATGTATCCCATCCATTTCTGTTTCCATTAATGTTATCTTACACCTACACCCCACAACCCTTTAAAAGACCTCTTAAATACTGACATGCATTATGATCAACCTACAAAATATTAATCCTCTCATTAAGGACTACGTTTCCATGTAATAAAATCCCACATGCATTGAGTTTTGAAGAAGTTGGGTTTCGGGTAGGATTGAGGAGACTTCTTATTTTTGTTTTTTTTTTTTTTTTTTTTTTTTTTTTTTTTTTTTTTTTCCTTTTTTTTTTTTCTTTTTTTTTTCTTATTTTTTTTTTTTTTTTTTTATTTTTTTTTTTTTTTTTTTTTTTTTTTTTAGGTTAAAAATGGGTTGTGTAAAATAACTAGATACATCATCTTTTGAATTGCTTGGTTAATTGGAAAACATGTTTTGGTTATTAATTGTTGGTGTTCGGTTCGAGTCTCGCCTAAGACGAAGGAGACGATTTTGATTATGGATTTTGCTTATTATAGCATTGTGAGCATTCTTTTATATTTTGTTTCGTTTGTTTTGTTCATTTGAATTGATTTTGTTCGATGAATGTGATGAAATCCGATTGAATCTTGCGTTAGACTAGATTAGAATTGATATTGGAGAAGTTAAATGGGCTAGATGATGTTGATTTGAGGTTGTCGGAAGCCAAAAATATGGTTTTGATGGGTTTTTAAAAATATAAATTCGAGCAGTAGGTTTGGCACGGAAAACGAGGTTCGAAAATTTATAAAAACTGATATTTTATGTTGAAATATAATAGAGTTCGTCCAAATGTACGTTTCGGTAATTCGAACGTCCCGTAACTCATAATAACGAAGAAGTTACGGCGAAAACAAGATTTGAAAACTTAAAAGTCTTTCAAACAGCTCTTGCAAAATATTAGTTGCTGTCAGAATTTTAAACGTCCGTTTTGAGCACTTTCGAGTCCGTTTCGGCCTTCCGGCGAATCACGAAAGTTGCTCAAAATGATGTTTTACTTTGCCGTGAGACTCGCTAGATTTAAATTCGAGTAATAACGGGTCAAAACCCAAGGTCAAAGTCTGCGTTTTTATTAAAAATGTCAAAGTTCCTGCAGAAACTTGCAGGGGCATTTTGGTCATTTTCTGTCAAGTTTCGGGTCTCGGCTAAAACTAAAAAGTTGTCCGGAATGTCGTTTTACATACTATCTCACTTTGTCCAACCCGTGAAAATGTGATATAGCGGGTCGTTTGGAGCGGGTCAGATTTAGTAACATATGTATAAGTAAAATGTGTATAAAAAGTCAAAGTCAATCAAAGTCTAACGTTGACTTTTGAAAGTCAACAGGTAAATACTAAACTTGGCGGGTATAATAAAAGTAATTGAACGCTATTATTACTACGAGTAAGATATTTTTAAACTTAACGAGTGATATGAACGAAGTAGATTCTTAAAATAGAAACTTTTGTTATAATCGGAATATAATACCGGTATGAGTAATTAATAATCAAATTGAATGTCAAGGGTTCGACGAGATAACTAAATATTATTATAAATATAATTAGAAGACGAGACTTACTAAAATGGTCACTTTCCGAAAATAGTAACTTTCTAAAATTAAAAAGTTTCCTAAAATAGAAAGTTTTCAATTAAGCGATGTATAATATGAATAAAAGAAAGATCGTAACTCAATTAATTGGAGTTTACAATCTAGGACGCGCATAGTGATTTATCTCAACATGAGTACTTATACTATTTTGATAGTTGCAATTTGCGCACTATCCGATCGCATCTTACGATATAATAATTGAACGACATAAATTATAGGTCGCGGTTGAGCTCGTCGTCGAGTAGTTCGTGATTGTTTCAGTTATTTTGATCTCTGCTTCAAATCAGGTGATTTAATAGATGCGCCTATTTAAGTGTTTAAATATTTTAAAACCCGCGAGGAGGATACTTGTTGTTTTATGAAAATGAGAACGCAAAGTGTTTTGATGATAAATATGATTTCATTCACTATTGAATGCCTTTTACTGTGTGACTGTTAGCTGCCTTGTTGTAGGTGAACGCTAATGCATTAAATATATCTATTGGGTTTGACAACCCTGTCCGGGGTTTGAATCAGTTGTTACCACCCTGTCAAACGGACATTTTGTAGTTAGTATTAGGAGAAGTGGCATACTTCTCAGACATTATTTTATCCTACGGGATGAATGTGTTAAGTTTCGGTACATGGGCTCATTTAGTTGGAAATCAATATTTTTATAACTTGTCTTACGTGCAATGTTATATGCTTTGTTGAACCAAATATGCGTTTTAACTTTTATTTGTAAACTCTATGAATTCACTCAACGTTTTGTTGACCTTTTTAAGCATGTATCTCAGGTTTAGGTATTGAAGATGGCTTGGATGGGACGGAACGCGGATATCAAGGACGGTGTCTCGGTGAATTAGTGTCATGAAATATAATAATGTTTTAAACTAAGTCGTGTTATGACTTTTAGAATTTAATCTCTACGTTGGTATTTGGGACCTTATAACTCTGATGTTTCTCTTATAAATAAATTAAAGGCCAAAATGTATTTTAGTACCTTGAATTTGGCTAACTGGAACTCCTACTATCCTAAAGTATAAATGGTACATCATAGTACCCCAAAATTGGTAATATGGTCCATCTAGTACCCTAACCCTAATTAACTAAGTCACATGATTTTCACATGGGTTATTATCGTTAGTTTTTAAAGAAAATTTTTAGGACGTTAACTAGGGTCACGTGACATATTTTCTCTTTTTTCTTTTTTCTTTTATAGCGTCTGTTGGGTTTCTCTTTGAGTTATTTACCCACTTTTGAGATCACCATATCACACTTCATAAACATTAGTAACAGTCGTCATTGAGAAAGGTATGTTCTTTCCTTAATTTTAATAATTTAATCTTTACTTTTGTTTGATTATATAAAGTGCCTTTATAA